>VXAD01012661.1:232619-244046 GCA_013399195.1 Dicrurus megarhynchus | reverse complement strand
TCGGCACCGGGGACGCACCGGCACCGGGGACGCACTGGCACCGCGCGGCCGCTTCGCCGCCCCGGAGCCGCCCGGCCCCGCCAACGCCGCTGCTGCCCGGGCTTGGCCAAGAGCCGGGGCGAGAGCAGGGCCAGGCCACCCCCGCGCCCGGGAAATCGGGGCTACACCGGCCCCCGGGGCGGGGCAGGGAGGCGGGGCCCAGGAGCCGCTTGGGGCAGCGAAAGTGGAACGTAAACAGAAACATACCGAAAGGATTACAATGGTACATCTTAAATAAACATTGTACCCGACAAAGTAAATATTATACCCTACTCCTGGTTATTTTTCTGTATTTATTTATTTATTTACAAAGTCTGCAAGAAGAATAAAAAAGATATTACATGTATTTTCTATGTTTCTGTCAGGCTTTCTCCAACTTGAGCTTGGATCTCAACCAGTGACTGAGCCACTGCAGAGCCCTTTGGTGCTGGGGCCGTTCCTCCTGGATCTGCTGCACGATGGTGTTAATGGTCTGCAGCCGACCCTGCAGTTTCTCCTGCTGACTCATGCAGGCCTCTTCAGTGTGGCACAGGGCCCTGTACTTCCCTTCCCTCAGCGTCTGCAGCTGCTTCAGGTGCGCCTGGTGGGCCACAAGCTCCAACAGGTTCTGAGAAAAGCAAAAAGGGAAGGGGCTGTGACAGCAGGAAAAGCAGAGGAAAGACCCACAGCATGGGTGGGACTCGTGTCAGGTGCTGTGACCACCATGTTGGACAAGGGAAGGACAGTGCTGTGAATTCCCCGTCACAATAGCCAAACAGCACCCCCAGCCCAGGTGTTGCAGGGGTACAGACATCACAGAATTCCATAAATCAGAGAAATTCCCACATACATAAGGCAACCCTTGCCAGGACAGGGTTTCAATACATCAAGTTGGCCCTTGGTGAGCCCCCAAAATGTGCTCAGTTAATGTGCTGCTAAAATGCCACACTGAGCACACCCAGTTCAGCACGGTGCTGAGACAGAGCTGGCAGCAGAGGAAGCAGCCGGCTCTGTCTGGCTCACACGCTGTAAGGGAGTGGGTGTGCTCACCCATCGTTTCTCATTCTGAAGACATTCCATGTCCAAGATTAGGCTGTCGGTCTCAGCCTGGAGCTGGCAAAATTCCTGCTTCTTTTCTGAAAAGGTGGCACTGAGGGACTCTTGGATGGTCTCCAGCTCCTGGATGGTTTGGTTGCATTCATAAATGTTCTAGTAAATGGAAGAGGAGGACATGGCAGATTTCAGTTCCTTAGTTCAGCTGCATTCCTGACCATCCTCCCAGAACTCCGTTTTGGGGGATTTTCAGTGAATTTCCAAAGCCTGCCCCTGTGCCAGCACAGAGTCTGTGCATGGACACTCCTGCACTCACTGCTGCTCACCACGAGGCCAACCCCAGCTGTGTGAGCTCCTCCAGCCCCACTTTCCTTTCTCACCTCCCGGGTTTCCCCAATCTTCTTCTTCAGCTCCTCTTTCCTGCTTTGGAAGTCGTTCTTGGTGATGTGTTTCTTATCCACTTTGCTCTGAGCCTCTGCCCGATTCGTTATCGTCTCTCTGTGAGAAACACACGCCTCCATAGCCCGGATCAACGTCTCCTGCTGCTTCTGCAGCTGCCCATAGCGGACCTGCCGTTTGCCAAGACACAAACCGGCCTCAAAATACCAAATGCTTACCAAGAGCACCAAGGGAAGCTGTCTGGGTGGCACATCCCACCAGCATAAGCCAGATACATGTGACACAAGTGCCTGCAAGCCAGATTTGGTCCAAATTGAAACCTGGTTTGCTGTGTGTGGATCTGGAAAGCAGAGGCCTGGATTATCAACTTGTCTACACCAATATTCAAAATGTTTGTCTGGACCTCATTAGCAAGAGCAGAAGCAGAAAAGCAGAAGCATCCTGAGAATGAAGGGGAAGAGCTGCTCTGCCAGGAGAGGGAACACTTCCCTAAACCAGTGATTAAAGTGATGCAATATTTAGTAACCAACATTGCTTATAAAGCAGGGTCACAGAATCAGGTGGCAGACATACTGCAATTTAAATCGATTTCTTGGGAGTGTCCAGATTCTGCTGAGCCTGGCACAGGGAATGCAGGATGTGTGGGCTGCTGGATGTGCTCAGTTTAGTCGAACTGTGGGAGGTTTAGAGTCCCGCCCTGGGCCCTGAAGATGCCACTTCTCCAGCCTGTTTCTCATCTCCTGCCTCATGTTTCAGCCACTCCAAGGCTGAGTACATTGGGTGGCTTCTCCTCCTCAGCCCTCTTTCCCAGTGCCTTACTTGCATCCTACGAATCTCTGTTTTCATGTCATGGATTTCGCCTTGTTCAAAGAGAGAATCTGTTGCTTCCTGCATCTCTTTTGCCAGCTGGATCTTTTTCTCCCACAGCAGGATCTGATGCCTTCAGAGAAGAAAGGGGAAGGGAAAGAGAAAGCTAGACCCCCATTACCTGCCCAGTGCAGCACACTCACTGCCAGACACTGGCAGAGTCTTCCCATATGGATCTTGGCAACATCCAGCTCACACGTGCTGGAACTGTTAAAGCCAACATCCTCCCAGCTCTTGCTGGTTCCAGAGACCATGTTTCAGACATTCATTAAGGTCCTGTCCCCTTCTCCAGGAAGGCTAGAAGTGCATTTGCTGGTGCCAGGTTTGGTGACTGTAGAACAGTAACATGGACACAGACACACGGGACTGTGGCACTCTGGTACCTACTCTGCTTCTACCAGGCTGTTCAGGAGCCTTTCCTTCTCCTCAATCAGTTGACTGTGCCTCTCCTGCATCTCCACGGATTCTTTTTCTGCTGCCTAGATTTGGAAAGAACAAAACAATACAACACTGTCAGTCTGAGAAAGTTTTCCAGGATCACTGTTTGCCTCTGATCTGCATGGGAGGCTGAGACCTGGGAATGAGGTGCCAGGTGGTCAGTACCTTGAGAGAGTGCACAAACTCGTTCTCTGTGACGATTTTGCCATTTTGCAGCTCTTCGAAGCTGCTGTTGTTCTTGTTGATCAACACATTCAACTTTATCAAGTCATTTGAGATGTTCTTCATGTGCCGTTCCACATCCTTCTGTTCTTTTATTTCCTGCTGAATTTCATCTATGGGTGAACAGACAAAAGTCTTAGAATTCCCCTGAGCAGTGGGTTGAACATAGACAAGGTGTGACAAACTGCTATCAGAACTGGCAAGACCTCAGGCAGAGCCACCCATGTCCCACATGTCCAGCCAAAATGTTTTTCCACAAGCTCAAAAACCAAAAAAGGTTTTGAAGGAGACCCCTGTGGAAAACAGTTGGGTTTGGCCAAGGAAAGTGCTGTCATGGCTGGGGACATTTACCTACCCACTACTAGCAAACTTTATTTAACAAGTGTAACGGGTGACATTGTCGCTTAGGGTCTGACTGTCAGGACGGTAGGATCAATCCTCATGGGAATAATGTATGCAATCAGCAGGAGTGCCTGGGCTGTTGGTATTCCTGCTCACACACAGCCAGGAGCACTCTTCGGGGCAGGTCCAGCTTTTCCAATCTGTAACCCCCCACTCCCTTTTCCTTCCCTTCACAGATGAGCATTTTAAGGAAGAGTCAGGGAATGACGTACTTTCCATGCGCAGTTTCCTCTGCTGCATGATGATGATCTGTTTCTGTAACGTATCCAGGGAGGATATTTGTTCATCCCGCTCCCGTGTCAGCTTGACCAGCTCCTTCTGCTCATTGAGCCAGTGCTTCTGCAACGTCATCACCTCAGAACTGCATTCTTCTATCTCCTTGTTCAGCTGGTTGATCTCAAGTTCCAGTGGTCCCAGTTCTTGCCCCTGTACAAGGGCAAAGTTTGGGACAAATCAGGCAGAAGCTGTTGGAGTTGTTTACAGCATCTGGACATTCCAAAGTTTGCAGAGGATGTGCCATAGGACTCATTTCCCCATGGGTATCCATAAGGTCTTACACTGCCAGGGACAGATCTGGGAATCATCCAAACAGGGCCAACCATCAAACGACTGAAATCTCTCTGCCTGCCCCACTCTCCCCTCCTCAGTGTTGGCAGGTTTTCCAACAAGATCCTATTTACTCATTGATGCCATTTGACATTTTCATCAGGTGCAGACAAGTCCCTGCAGGGATCTGTGCCAGGCACACCCTCATTTCACAACTCCCTTCACTGCATTATCAACTGTCTGATAAACATAAACACCTGCATTAACTAATGCAGCTTTTAAATCACAGTGCTGATGCCTGAAAGTTTGAACTACCCAGCACTTAACACAGTTACATTGATCAGGGGCATCTGTGGTCACCACAAAGAATAAAATCAAACTTGGGACTGAAATACAAAAGTACCTACCCCCTGCTGAGCAAGAAGCATCTCCAGCTTCTTGTTGTACATGCAGATGACCCCTCCCTTCTTGTCAGCCAGGAGCCTGGACTTTGCAATCTCACTTTCCTGGCAGGTGATCAGTTCATTCATGTTTTTTATTTCCTTGTCCACCTCACAGAGTGTTTTTTCATGAACTGCCAGCCTGCAGCTTGTATTAGTTGCATTCAGAATAATCTGGGCCACATCGTTCTCAACCTTGTAGAAATGCAGCTCCTGGGAATATCAAGAGAGAAAACACATCACTGTCCCCAACAGCCCCTTGTTGAGTTGTAATGCCCCTTGTCCCAGCACAGGAGGCAGGGGATTGAGATTCTACTCCCAGGTCTGTACTACAAGCCATGAGCTACTTACCCTTTCTGTACCTTTGCTTCTCCATCAATTGACAGGTAATACAATATTTACCCCTGCCATACAGCTGTAGAAGAGCATTAAGGAGCCTCAACATTCCAGAAACCTTTAAGAGATCTCACTCATCCCTTCTGCAGTGACCACCTGCCCAGTCTCTAGTTACCTGCCACCAGTACCAGGACATCACTGCATTGTCCCTTCTCCACCACACCTGGCACGCACACCCCTCACCTAACAACCAGCACAGGACTCCGTGTGAGAAATGCTGGGCTGAGTTTTCTCATCTTTCTAAGTGATCCAGTTATATACTCCCAGAGAGAGCAATTTATCACGGATTACAGAGCTGTGGGTCAGATTGGACTGCTCCTTGGACTGTTCCTCAGAACTGAGAGCTGCCTGCATCCTGCTCCATGACGGATTATAGAAATAAAAGTTAGTTAAAATTAGACTACAGAAGTACCACGTCCATTGTTTTTCTCCAGGATGTAAGAAATGCTAATATTTTATAGTAAATACTCCCAGGATTCATCATTTTGCCCCATTTATTAAGTAAAGACCAGTGTGTTTTGTGTCAGGCCTTTTTGGCCAAGCTCTCTCACATACACCAGAATCCTGCAATAAGATCACAGGGAGAACCAGATTGGAGAGGCAAACTCAGCAGAGCTTCAATGCAGACCTGAAACCAGAACAAAGTCACCAACAAACCCTGCTGGGGACCCACTGCTCCAGTGGCTCCTGCCCTGCCCTCCCAAGGCGGGGATGCCATACCAGGTTGCTTTTTCTGTTCCGAAGTTTTTCAGCCAGCTGGGAGAAGTGCTTTGCAGCTTTATTGGACATCATCTGGTCCTGAAGCTTTGCCATGATTTCACTCTCCAGCTGCTCTTTGACAGAAGTTCCCTTCTCTATACCCTTCCTGATGGCTAGCAACTCATTCAGGTGAGCAGCTTGGTCCTGAAAGGTTGGAAGACAGAGACAGGATCACTACAACTGTTGGAGGAAGGGTATTCAATTCAAGTATTCAAAAGGATTCATCTTCCATGGACTCTCCTCACCATCTTGGTCCTGCTGAGGGCCTGCTCTGTCTCCTGGAGAACACGAGTGTAGGTGCCAGTTTGAACCTGCAGGGCCTCCTGCTCCAGCAGGCACTGGGCAATCAGTTTCCTTGTCACACTGGCATCATTCTGGGACCGGTTCAGGAGGGTGACAAGGTTCTCATTCTTCTCCTCCTCTTTCCTGATGGACTTCCCACAGCCGTGGATGTCCCCTTCTAGGGACTTGAGGTCACGTCTGTAGTTGCTGGAGGGGCAAAGAGGATGGAAAATCATCACGAGGATTGGTGCTGAACAGCCACCCACCAATTCCTCTTTTCAAACACGTTACTGCAGCAACAACTGCCCAAGAAGGAAGATCTTTGTAAGGGCTCAGCTGCTGTGACAGTGCAGAGTCAGCAGGAGATGGATGGAGACATTAAGATTTAAAAGTAAATGCGTGTAGGAAAATTGATTCCTTTTTTCAGTACCATCCCAGCCCCCATTCCTAGCAGGATGTCACCATATAAAAGCAGATTGCTTTTTCTCAGAGAATCAGTCTAGCTTTAAGGCTTCGGAGCAAATAAACACTTCCTCTAGCAACAACAGGGAGGTTTTCCTGAACATTTCCAAGGGCTCACAAAACACTGATAATGAGAGATAAACCCTTCCTGACATCCAGCTCTTTGGAGTAAGAGATGTTGCAAAGGTGAGGGAATTCTTTTAGAGGAATAAAATATGATTAAGAAAACTGTAAACAGCTTCAAGAACCCCCCACATTCTGAGGAAGAGATGTGGTTAGGATAAAGAAAACAGCAAAAAAGAACTGTGCTTCTTATTCTTTACATTTATTATGTACTTTAGAGCAGGAAACTTGTTCTGCCTGACACACCCTGCCCACACAGTGCTAAACCCGACAGGAGACACACTGGAATCCCCTTCTAGAATCCCTCCTGCCCAAATCTGAGGTGTCCTCAGGGCCTGGTTTCAGACCTTACCTCAGCAGCTCCTGACTGACAACATAGGCCTCATCCCTTTGCTTCATTCCAGCCAAGCTGCTGTTCCAGTGGTCCATCAGCCTCTTCTTCTCCATGTTAATAGCCTGGACCTCCAGACCAGCCTGGGGAACAGAGAGATGGCAGACAGCATGAATCTACACTGTGTTGAAAAAACAAATTCATGTTACAATAAATTTTTTTTCTTTTTTCTGTTCATAATGTGCTGAGCAGGATCAGCTTCAACTCCCTGGCTGGTTCATTGTCTCAGCAGCCCACAGAGCACAGGTCTGCAAGAAAAAACTGCTGAGAAGGGCAGGAGGAAGTGATTTACAGGCACTTCTTAAGGACAAAGGAAAAGAAAAAAAGCCTTCATTCTTCCAAACAGGAACAATGTGTGAAACTCTGTCCCACATAGTGCACACCACATGGGCATGGGCCAAAGGGGTCAGCCCTGCCAGAAGGAAATATTAACCACAAGGGAAAAGTCCCCTCCTACCTCACTGACTGCCTGCCGGGTCCTTTTTGTGTCCTCTGCCTGGGCCACAAGCTGAGCTTCAAACAGAGCAATTTGTTCCTGGAGCTCATAGACTCTCCTCGTTGACTGGTCCAGGAGAAGGTCCTACAGAGCCAGAGCCAAACAGTCCAGGGTGAGTCATGGAATCTCAGTCTAAACCAACGGTATCCTACAAGAAAAATATCAGCTAAAAAAGGAATTAAAACTGGCAACTGGATTAGATTTGAGTCCTACTGAAACTTTCCCATCCATACAC
This sequence comes from Dicrurus megarhynchus, assembly GCA_013399195.1. NCBI lineage: Eukaryota > Metazoa > Chordata > Aves > Passeriformes > Dicruridae > Dicrurus > Dicrurus megarhynchus. The sequence goes on along the minus strand of VXAD01012661.1, from coordinate 236,517 downwards.
AAATGCCTGATGACTGCAGCAGGCACGACTTGCAAAAGAATGAAACCTTTGCTGACTGTTTATTATTCCAGTTGCAGCAGTAAATTGATAGCTCGGCTCTGAAGCCACATTCCCTCCTGTCGGCACAGATTACACTGGGCCCCCTGTCCAGCTACTGGGAATCCTAATAATGTATAGTTGAAAATCCTTTGTTAAAACCCTCCTAAACCCAAACTATATTTCAACAGTTTGTATGGAATTCTGCATTAGCAATACCCCGTGGATTGTGTCCTGGAAGGCAGCAGAGGGAGCTCCAGCATCGACCGGCTCTGCTCATTCCCAAAGTTCGCTTTCCATTGTGAAATTCACTGTGATTCAGAAATATTCTCAAGACCTGTACACACGATATTTCTTCATTAAATATCTTCCTTCCCCCACACCCCCTTTCCTTGAGTGAAGAGTGATTTACTGTTCTAAGGCTTGCAAACCCTCTGGGCAGTGCATGTTGCTGTCTGGGGGCAGGCAGGGCTTCTTCTCCTTTTTAGAAAAGCCTCTGGAATTTTTTTTTTTTCAATTACTTGAGAAAAATATCCCCACTCATCTTCCGTGACTCAGTTGCTCTAGCCTTCCTTCTGACAAGGTGGCACATCCTCCAAGACTCACTGCTGGCACCTGCATTTATTTATTTCAAAGACAGTTTTACTTGGTACCTGTTTTTTCTTTTCCACCTCAGCCTGGATCCTCTCTGCCTCAGCCCTCTTTGCTGACTGTTTCATCAGTAAAACCCTATGATGCATGTCCTGGTCCATGTTCTGCACGTAGAAGAGCTGCAAGGCCAGGTTTTCAATCTGGGTCTGCATTGCAGAAACTGGGAGGACAGGAGATAAAATAGTTACAGAGAAGTTTGTTTGTAGGGTACACCTTAAACAGAGATAAAAGAGAAAGAAATACAGAAGCTCCCAAAGCTAAACCAGCCCTCCCCAGCAGAAATATTTACATCAGCTTTGGAGTATGGCTCCCACAAGCAAAGCTAAATATCCTGACAAGCAATTCCTGGATTCCCAGCTCACAGAATTCCAGGCGTGTCTGTGAAACTTTTCAGTGAGCGCATTATTCCCGATTAATTATTTTGCTGTATTTTTCAATCCAGCGCTTGACTTAAATTCAAATTAATTTCTCCACACAGCCCTAGAATTGGGAAACACTGCCAGGACTGCCTCAGTCACCTTTCTTGCGTTCATCATCTGTGTTGTGACATATTTCCTTGTGAGCATCCCTGAGGCCCTCCAGTTCCTCTTCCAGCTGCTGCCGCCCTGCGGCTGCCTGGGAATAGCGCTCGTGGCTCTTCTCCAGTTCCACCTCCAGCTGCCCCAGCTGCTGCTGGGCTCCGTAAAGGATCACCCCGAGCTCTTCCCTCTGCTCTTTGCTGGTCTTCATTGCTGCCCTCTGCGGACACAAGGGGGAAGGAGCTGTCTCCCAGCAGCTCGGACTGGAGGGGCTGTGGGAAGGCAAAGGAGAGACTCCGTACCAGTTCACGGACGTCTAGGTTCACTTGTTCTATCTGCTTGGTGAGGTAATTCTTCAGGGCAGCCTGGAATCTTGTCATCAGAGGCTGTAAAGAAGGACAGAATTAATAAACTTTAACATACTTGTGTAAATAGATTATGAAGAAGCCTCACTGCTACTTCCCCCACCCAATAAAACATCTTATTTCTGCCACAGACACTCGTGTTCTTATTTTAGCTACACTCACTGTAGCAAGTGAGAGATGTTACATAGTGGGTATTTGCTGATGCCAAAAAGTGAGACTATTTGAAAGTCAGAACCATGCCAGAAGAGCTGCATCTGAGAACCCACCCACTCACTCTTGCTGCAAGGACTTCTCTTTCAGGGGCACTGAAGGGACCACATTTACCCACTGCATTGCTCACTTCTGAACCTGCAGCTCTGGGGTTAGGATTGAGTGACTCAGTCAGCAGTTAATACTTTGGCAAAACTGATTTTCACACGTGCAGCTGAACAGCTGAGCCACTGCTTACAGCTCACCTTACACGTTTTAGAGAAACACAAACATCAACTCTGCAAAGAATGACAAGATTTGAAGACTTCTCACATGTTCTGGATCCAAGATGACCAGTTCTGTTTCTTCTGTTGTTTTCTTGCTACTTTTTCTTATCTCACGTTCCTCAGCTCCACGCTGCTGCAACCCCTTGTCCTGTCTTTGGTTGCCATGATCACTTGGGAGCTCAAAAGTTGGCCTTGCATGGCGAGAACTGGCTCGTCCTTCACTCCCTGGACCCCACCCCACCACAAAAAAGGAAAAAGATAAAGGAATAGGATTAGATTTTGTAGTATTGTGCCTCCAGTTGGATTAACAATGACCAGAAAGGGAGAAAACCAGAGGCTGTGCTTGAGAGATGGTCTCAAGGGCAGTTTTGCTGCAAAGGCACTGGGGGATACCTGGCTCTGCTGCAGGTGCTCCTGAAGGAAGGGGAGGGGCTCCTCCGCCTGGAACTGCCTGCTCCATGTCAGCCTGTTCAGGAGGACAAGTGGCACACTCTACGTTATCTGGGAAAGTCTCAGGCGATTTTTCCTGAAACATAAAATCCATCACCTCTTCCATCTAACTACCCCATAACATCTGCTCATTTTTGTCATGAGGCATGAACAACGCAAACAAAGGATCAACACAAGGGCCTGGTTCTAAAGCCAGCACAGAGATGCTCCCAAAATAGAATTATAGGTGTCCCACTTCTGCAGACCCCACAAACAGCTCTGCAGCAAGACCTCTCTTTCAGCAGGGGGCAATGACTCTGTTTGCTCCTCCAGAAGAACAGACTCTCCATTGTCATTCCCATTCTCCACATCCATGGCCTGGCACACAGCACAGGTGAAAAGCAGAGCAGCAGATTTGCATTTCATGTTAATGCTATGGTATTTTTTGCCACAGGGAACAAAAGTTTAATTCAGAAGTTTATTCTCATTTGCAAAAATAGTCACCCAGCAAACACAGAGATAGTAAAGATCCTGACAAAACTTCTCCACACCACTCACAGTTTCACGTGCTTCTATTTCTGCCTCTATTCTATTTCTGCTTCTATTCTATTAAAAAAAATTTCCTTACAGATTTATTAAAGAAATTCTTCCAGCTACCACACCATGTAGCCAAATTATTCTCCTTCTTCTTTCTCTCTTTCTTTTTAAAGTGACACTTTTATCCCACATCATCATTTGCCAAATTCAAGTGTTGGGCAGTCCCAGTGGAAGAAGAAAACTTGTCACCAAGAAACCTCCAAAAAGAGCCCGAGTACGTGCATCCATGAAATGTGGATAAATCTCTTTTTTCGGTGTCTGCACTGGAAGTGTGCAAAGAACTGAGTGAAACACACACAGTTCAAATGCTGCTGACATGGGTCAGTAACTAAATTTACTTTTTAGTGGCTTTTTTGCTTTATATGAGGGCAAGGCTGAAATGATCACTCGCTTTACTTCTTACTATTGAAGCTGCTCCCAGGAAGAGGCCGCTCTCTAAGGGACGCGTGGGAACGGGCTGCCCTGCGAATGTTCCAAAGGGAATCACCTCCAGAGGAAGATGTGATGGAGCTCTGCTTTCATCCCGCTCCGCGGAGCCCAATTCCCTCGCAGACGCCTCTGCCGCGGCACCGGGCGGCTCCTCCATAGCGCCAGGGCTGGGCTGGGCCTGCAAGCGGAGAGAGGGTGAGCAGCGGGACCGGGCACGGGACACGCACCGGGGGAGCCGGCAGGTACCGGGACGTGCCGGACGGTACCGGACCGGCGGTTGAGGGGACGGGCAGTGCCGAGCAGTGCTGGGCTGCGGTGGAATCCGGACCGGGCAGTACCGGGCCGTGGTGGAGGGGACGGAACCGGGTCAGGACGGGAGGGGAGGGGAGGGGAGGGG
>VXAD01012661.1:219184-232528 GCA_013399195.1 Dicrurus megarhynchus | reverse complement strand
GGCCGGGAGAGGCGGCGGCGGCTCCGAGCCCGCCCCGGGCTGGGCAGCGCCGGGAGCTTCCCCGGCTTCGTCTGTGCCGGTAAAGCGGGCCGGGCTGGGGGCGGCGGGGGATGGGGGGCCGGGTGATCCTGTAGCGCTGCCCCGGGACCCCCGGGCCCGGCACCGGGATCCTGCCGGCACCTGGGCAGGTCCGTGTTTGATCCCGCTCTTTGTCCGCCCTTCCCACGCCGGAGCCCCGCGGAGGGCGGCGGGAGCAGGCGGGTGCTCCGGGAGGACGGGTTGCTGCCCTGGGGTCGGGATGCCGCCGGGGGCGCTGGTGGAAATCGAAATAGTTCTTAAACTTTCTCTTCTGTTATTTCGGTGCGGCTCCGTGCAGCTTGGGGGTATTTCAATGTTTTCCTTCCTTTTGCGGAGCTGGTCTTCTCCCAGGTGACCCAAACATCTACCTGGGCTCTGTTACCTGCGGAGAAGGTGGATGGGGATCGTTGGCAGTGGTTTGATGAGTGGCCTTGGGATGCTGCAGGCAGGGGTTGTGGGGTGGTGTATTGCTCACTGTGCTGCTGACACTCCGTAAAATAACTCGGCTGCTTCCTATGGGAGATTTGTCTTTTCGGATCTCAGGCTGGGAGCTTGTCTTGCAGAGGTGTTTTGTTCTTAGTTGCTACTCGGAATAGGAAGAAAAATTGAAGTTCTTTTGAGAGAAAACAGTAGAAGTGTGAAGGCTGGGACAGCTCAGGGTAAAGATCTTGGACTTGCTGGTGCTTTTGTAGAAGCCTCCTAAGAGTTTGTAGGAGCTCGTTCCTGTCCTGGTGATAACTGGACAGTCTCTGAAAGCTGCTTTTCTGCACTGGATTTGGAGAATATCTGGGTTTGTTCTGGCTGTGTGGGGGGTGTGAGGCTGGAGAGCCGGGATGGGGCAGAGCGTGGCTCTCTCAGTCCGTCAGGGAATGAGGGATGGAAGGGGCTGTTCCAGAGTGTCCAAGAGGCAGGGATGATGCGTGGTCTGATGTCTGTCATACTGAGAACAGAGTTTGCAATCAGCTCCTCCATTCAGCTGTGATCCACGCTCCTGGGGCTTTGAGCTGCTGATTTTTGAGGATTGAGTGCTGAGAGTGTTATCAGGACACAGCAACAGGATGTTGGAAATAAAAAGTCATAAAAGCGTTTCCTGTGGCCCGAGCAGTGCAGATAAGTGACATGCAAAGCTGGTAAATGGGGGATGGAGGGACATGTGGCACACAGAGCATCTCAGTGACAGCGTGTGCTGTGGGTGAGTTTGGTGCTGGGGATGGGCGAGTGTTTTGTTTGCTTTTTGTTTGCTTTCTGATGCCTGAACAGGTGTGGCTGGGAGCAGCCAGCCCTGACATAGCATTCCCTTTCCCTTTTCATCTCTTGAGTCACAACCTTGCAGGATTCAGGCTGCTGCCCCTTTTTTACCTGCTCAGCTGAGATACATCTGAGCAAAATTGGTCCTGCTGAAGCGGCTGCATTTGGAGTTGTGGGGATTGTGGCTGTTCCCTTCCCTTTGCTCTGTGCGCCGTGAGCCGCTGCTGCTCCAGCGGGGCAGCAATGAAAGACTTTTTGGTGACCTACATAATTCTTCCCATGAGATGGGATGACTTCAGAGTGGCTCCCTATGGTAAACGTTTTTCCTTGATTTAGCTGGATCCTCTTAACTGGCTCCAGCGTAGCGAGGAGTTTGGAAAGCTTGTCTCTTTTTTATTCGCAATGTCGAGGTATTGTAATACAAAGGGAAGGTCGTACAAGGGCCTGTAGAAGAGTAGAGATCAAGTGAGTGACCAGCTGAGAGTGGCACAGCAAATCCACTCGGAGAACTGGGAGGAAGCTGTGAGTCCTGACTCCAGGCTGCCCTACTCCGGTCGCTCTGTGCTTGAGAGTTCCAAACCTGGCATTTGCCGTTCCCAAGAGGGGAAAGAGGCAGGAATTTGTGTGGTGTCTGAGCCCCACCGCCACAGCGACTGTGCACTCCTTAAATACGTAAAATTAAATTCAAGTTATTAGGGGCAAGGAAGAAAACGAGCCTGTTGCGTTTTTCTCACCAAAGATATTTCATGCTTAAATGTGGTGCTGCTGTTTGACAGCTCATGTTTCTCTGCCGTGCCCAGACACGCTGCAGGTCTCACATTTCACTTCCAGAGCCCTGCAGCTCGGCTTATGTTGCTTGTAAAGCTCTGAAAGTCTTGCCCAGTGAATGTGCCCTGGGAGCCAGAGCCCATGGAGGGCTCAGCACTGGGAGCTGTGGGCTGGAGCCGGCCCCACTCTGGGCTGCGCTCCTCAGTGAGAGGAGCCAGGGTGCCGCCGGTGCCAGCGCGGACCGGGAGATGTGCTGGGTGTGTCAGCCCGTGCTGGAGCCGGCGCTGCCCTCCCAGGCCAGGATACAGCAATCTCGTGCAACCGGAGGCGGCAGCATTTGGTCGAGCAGCAGGTGCCAAGTGAGGTGTGAGCTGCCAAGGCAAACAGGATCCTGTGGATGGATTCCTGAGAAGGGGAAGGGCATCACTGTGGGCAGCCAGCAGCCGGTGCCGGTCTGGATGCTGCTGGCTGGAACTGGACAGGCTCTGGGGAAGATTTCAGGAGTTGGCTCCCCAGCACTTTCTCACTCATGAAGCTGAGAAGTGCTGGCACCGACTGGGAGAGCAGCCAGGGCTGTGTGAACAGACACAGGAGCTGGAGCGAAGATTTTTAGTGGCAACAGTTGATGTGTGGGAGAAGAAAATGTGTGTGTGCTTATTAAATATTGGCACTCAGCAAGAGCTTATCAGCTAACTCAGTGCTTCAGCTTCTGGAGAGCTGAGCTGGCTCTGCCAGCCTGAGAAGAATCCCTTCAGATCAGTGGATAAATACGAAATTCATATGAAAAATGGAGTTTTTTTAATGGTGCTGATTTACTGCTGCCTGAGCTGTGGGATGGTTCCCACTGCCTTCCCAAGCACACAAAAGAGGCAGCAGCAGTTCCTGCCTCTCCCCATGACCCAGGCCCCACAGATTGCGTGTGCAGACGTTGTCCTATGTGGAAAAGGGCTGAGAATAGAGCAAACCCTGCAAATTTGGTCTCTGTTATTTGCTGCTTTGTGTTGTATGAACTTCTGTCTTTTAGGAAGGAGAGGCACTTTCCCCAGCTGAGTTCCAGAGACTTTTGGGGTTGTACCAGTAGACTAGATGACCTTCAGAGGTCCAGTTTACCATCTGGTCCCCACTGGGACTGACTGTGTATCTATTTCTGCAGCCTTTGAAACCCCAGCAATGGAAATGGCCCCTTGAGATTCCCTGTTCTGGTGCACCATTGTCCCAGCTACTAGAATGACAAAACTAGGTATTCCTTGCCACAGTTCAGCTGCCTTACAACTTCTCCCATCCTTCATCAACAGCTCTTTCTTTCTTTGGCAGAGACAGTTCCCATGTTCCCATGTGTGAAGACTTTTAATACATTTCCCTCACTTTTCTCTTCCCTTGGCAATCTCTTTCCCTGGCCCAGATAACTCTTGTCACCCTCCCTGAAACTGTCCTGTGACTTGCATCTGTTTTTCTTTAATCCTGCAACCAAAGCTACAAAGAATTCCCTGGCCTGTGGGAACAATGAAAGGATTGAGTTTCCTGGTGATATTTATATATCCCAGTGTGTCTGGCTACTGTCTGCAGCACTGCAGTGGTCTCTGATTTCTGATGTGCAGCTCTTCTGCAAGACGAGTCCAACAGACTGAATTTCCAAGCCGGCAGGACACCGTATTCCAAACCTTCTGTCTTTTTTTTTTGTTTCCTCTTCCCAGCCCTGTGTAGCTGCAGTGCTGTCCCCCTGCACATGCAGGCAGTGCTGAACAACAGGTGTTCTGCAGGATCAAAGCAAGATTTCCCTTTAAATTCCTCCAGCTTTCCAGGGAGCAGCTTTTGATCTCTACCTGTCGCTTTGTTCTGTCTGTGCCCGGTGAAAGCTCATTAAGTGGTGCCTCTGCTGGCAGAGACGTCCTGACCCTGCCCTGCCTTCCTGGGAGCGCCCAGAGAGCTGCAGCAGGACATCACACGACCTCTTGTTTCACATGTGCCTCTCTAGCTTCTGTCTCTGTGTTTCCTGAGGAAGCACTCCCTGGCCAGCAGCAGCTGCCACCTTCCTCCTGTGCATCTGCAGGTTTTTGGGGTTTTGAGGAAGTCGCTGACATGGATGAAGGTCTGTGCTGCTGTAGCCGGTGTTGTGCTGACAGGTGACCCTGCCCAGGTGTGCTGGAGTTCCACGTCTCTGGCCAGGTCACTCCATATCACTGCCCCTGACTCCCCTGACCCTGTTTGGAAACAGCATGTGGTAACTCAGTGTGGGGAAGGAGATGTTGCACCAGAATTTACTGTCTGTTCTTGCAGGGTGCAATGAGAGGAAAGGTGATTTGCTCCTTAATGTGGTTGAGGCAAATGACTTTCTGCCAGGTGTAACTCAGAGCCTGAAAGTGTGGATTTTGGCAATGTGGACAAGAATGAGTGTAGGGCTCGACTGGTGTTTGTTTTTTGGGGCTGAGACAAGAGGATACATGTTGTGTCTGGTGCTAGAAGGAAACAGGAGTATTCAGGACTTGCAAAGTAATTCTCTTATTCTGAACACTTGCTGGTACAGAGCAGGGTTGAGGCTTCTCCATCAAGTCTCAGCAAAGACTGAAATGCAGAAACCGCCTCCGCTGTGATTCGAGCTGACAAACGTGGTGATTGCCAGTTAAACCAATAGTTTGTCCTTTAATGAAGGCTCTGTCAACAGCTTGGCAGTCTCGTTTGCAGTCTTCTGCATGTACCAATCTGTCAGAGGCAGGACAGCTATTTTCCTTCCCTGCAGCCCTCACTCTGCCCTTTGGGAAATGCCCCTTTGCCATTTCTGCCTTCTGCCCTCCTGGGCTGGCTGGATTTGCCATCAAAACCAGCTTAAGGAAGTTGGAGCTGTTCAGCATCAGACACGGCTTGCTTAGGCCCTTCAGTATTTCCTCAGAAGATGCCCCAAGCCAGGGCCTGTCTGCTTTATTTTCCTCTCTGGCTCTCCTGGCCGTGCTCTGCAGCCCAGCGTGGGACTGGTCCCCAGGAACAGCCCGAGCTGAGCTCTCCCTGTGCTGCCCCAGGCCTGGGAGCGTGGCTGTGTGGGGCATGCTGGGTCACACCGGCCTGTACGCAGCAAGCTGGGCCGTGTAAACATGATGGAACAAAAGTAGGAGTTTCCTCTCCTCCTGTGGTTTTGGCAGAACAGAAACTGCCATGGTTCTGGTGCTTCCCAGCTGGGGATGGCTTCAGAGAGCCTGCTCTGCACTGGGGTTGCTTTGTGTGAGACCCTCTTGCTCTTCCAACACGTCCTGGTCCATCTGCTGAATGCTTTATAGCTTGGGTGACCCCTCTGGGTCCACTGCAGAGCTCCTCATCATCAGCCCCAGCAAGCACCACATCTCATTTGAGCACAGAGCTTATTTGGGGGTGAGCTGGGGATCGTGCTCCACAGTTTTGTGAAACTCTGGATGGGTGAAATGTTTGCCTTGAGTTGGTTTGCCACGCTCTGTGTCCGAGGTCTGCCCGCCCTGGTGAACACGGGGCTTTTGAGCCTTATCTCTGGCAAGGCTCTATTTAACCATCACTGCTCAGAAGAACCCAAACCAAATCAAAAAACAACCTCACAGAAAAAAATCCCAACCCCGAAAACCTCAAACACACAGAAATGGCAAGCACGAGATGAAGTAGGTTTGGTTGATGTTGATTTTGGAGATGCTGTGGCTGGAGCAGCAGCCCCATGTTCAATGCTGTGATCTCAGCCATTTCTGTGCTGAAGGAACCTCTGGGATCAGCTCTGGCTCTGTGACATCCCCGGGTCAGTGACACATCGGGCAGCTCCACACGCTGAGCTGTTCCCTAGTGGGGGATTTCAGTGACCAGCGTTGCTGTTCTGCTTCCTCCCCACAGTAACTATTAACATGTGGGGTTTTGCTGCCTTCATGTTTCTTCATTGCAGAGAAAAGTGTCCTGGGATTCTGTGCTTCAGCCCCTTTGAAGCACAAAGGTGATGTTATAGATCCACAGCATTTGGGGGCTCTTGCTTGAGGTGTGGATTGATGGGAGACTCGTCCTCAGACAGTGGGTGGCACGTGCTGTGCTGTAGATATTTTGGTTCTCACTATTTTTTCCCCCTTCTTGGCAGATCTTCTGAATTTGGCTCCTGACTAGAGCTGACAGATGATGGAAACATTTCCCTGGCGATGTCTCTGGGGCGACTCCTCCGTCGAGCCTCTTCGAAAGCATCCGACCTCCTGACCCTGACTCCCGGTGGCGGCGGTGGTTCCTCCTCCGTGCTCGATGGGGAGATCATCTATTCCAAGAACAATGTCTGTGTCCACCCCCCTGAGCTGCTGCAGGGCATCGGGGAGCACCATCCAGGTGATGGGGTGTTGCAGACACTGCTCGCTCTCTCTTTTTCTCTCTCCTGGGTGTTGTTTCTATCAAGTTCTACACTGTGGGCTCTAAGAAATTAAGAGGTGCCGGGGGGGACAGGGCTAGGCAGTTTTGTGGAAGACTGAGGAAAGCCATCCACAAGCTGATTCATCAGCTCTTCTTTTAGTAGGAAGATTAGTGATATTGCTCCTTTCTCTTCTGGTCCAGCATGGATTTACCTGGTTTAGTAAGTCCTTTTGTACAGTCAGAAGTTGTCATTTGCGGACAGTAACTTCTGTTGCTCATTCATGTCCATGAATTGTTCAGGAAATCCAAGCATCCTCTTGTAACTGTCATTGCTGTAGTGGCCTCGGCAACCACTGGTAAAGGGAAAATCCAAAAAGCCTGATTGTGGCTGCATGCGCTGGAGTAAATGAGGATAAATCCTGCTCTGTCCTTTTATTCTCATCTGTTTCTGTGCTCTTTCATGTTCTCATCAAAGACCTGTGGCTCTTGGCTTAGCTTCACAAAACAAATTATTCTCTGTACACTTACCCTTGCTTTCATTTTTGTGTGGGTGACTTCTTTTTCCATTGGCTTCCCATGAAAACTGTAGCCCTTTAGCTACGCTGAGGTAAATATTCTTGAGAAATCAATGTTCAGCTGGCACTTGAAATTGTTTAAGAAACAGTAGAACTTTTTCATGTGGCAACATACTTTATCATTTACTCTTGATTAGTAAATCTGTTCAGGAAGTACAAGTATTTGCATGTCATTTCTCTGTTCAGTTAGGTCAGAGGGAATTGAGATTGTTCAAAAGCCACATACAGATTTGAAATAATTTGCAGATACTGAATAATGTTGAGCACTCCACAGTTCCTTTGACGGAATTCTGTCCTGCTAAATAAAAGGGTTAGTTTTGGCCATGTGTAGTGATAGTGAAGTGACAGGAATCACGGAATGATTTGGGCTAAGAGGGACCTTAAAGATGATCTCCTTCTATCGCCCTGCCATGGGCAGGAGCACCTTTCACCAGACCAGGTTGCTCAGAGCCCCATCCAGCTTGGCCTTGAACATTTCCAGGGATGGAGAGATGGGGAAAGGGAAATTTCAGGGTTCTGCAGTTCCCTTAGAATGACTCCGTGTCACAACCGGCGCTCCTGTGCTCTCTCTCAGGCTATTTGTGCTTGTACATGGAGAAGGACGAGCTCCTGGGAACCACGCTGATCCTGGCCTGGGTGCCCAACTCCCGCATCCAGCGGCAGGATGAGGAAGCCCTGCGCTACGTCACCCCCGAGAGCTCCCCCGTGCGCAAAGCGCCCCGGAAGCGCGGCCGCCACGCCCAGGGCTTCGGCATCGGCCAGCCCGCGTCCCCCCCGGAGCAGAGAGGGGCAGTGACCCTCAAGGGCGACGAGATCCTCACAGTGTCCCAGCTCGTGAGGGATGGGGCTCCCTCCTTGGAAGGGGAGAAGCTGTCACAGAGCGGCGCCCGCCGGTCCCCGCAGCCCCCCCGCAGCGACTCAGGGACCCTCTCCACAGTCAGCTCCCAGGAGGAGCAGAACAGGTCGGAGGGCACGGAGGAGGGCCTGGACTGCAGGGAGGACGAGGGCTCCTTGGAGCTGTCTGCTGACAATGTGAGCAGGGACAGCACTTTTGACTCTGATTCTGATGCCTTCTCTTCCCCGTTCTGCCTCTCTCCCATCAGTGAAGCGCTGGGGAAAAGCAGCAGTTCTGTGTTCCTGGACAGTGAATGCAGGTGAGTGCATCCTTTCTCTGGTTTCTGGGTGCTGGGTGCTGAGCTTGGAGATGCTGAAGGAAGCTGAGAAACTTCACAGTGGCATTGAGCTTAATGTCCTGTCTGGCTTCAGACTCCTGTGGAATTTACAGGAAACTGTCAGCCAGTTCTGCTTCTGCTCAGTGTACGCTGACCCCAAACATCCAGGGCTGTGTATGTTCTTTCAGGTGAACTGTCTTGAGCCCTGGAAGCAGCATTGCTAAATTAAACAGGTCCTATGTTGGCCTAATTTGCTCTGCTGAGGACCTGAGCTTGTTGCTTCTCGTGCAGAGCCACATCAAAGGGCCCGGCTGACTTCCTGAGCCGTGGGCACCCCTCTGGGCCCTGTGTTGACACAAAACCTGTGTGTGGGAGCTTGTTTTGCTGCTGTTCAGAACGTGTTCCTACTTCAGACAGATAAATATTAATTCTTGCATGTGTAATCTGGGTATTTCAGTCAATGCTTCTCAGTGTCACCTGCAGTAACCGCTACAGGGGGAAAGAGGGCACCTTGGCAAGGGAATAATGAGCAGGAGGACACCTGTGTAACTGTTTCCGTACCCAGTGGTTCTGACTTTCTGGGCCCTGCCCTGTTGGTGTGTTACTCGTTTCCATCTCAGGGAGGATGGATGTGCTGCGTTCCTGAAGCACCATGGGGATGATTTTTTAGGCTACAACTCAACTTTGAAACTACACCTGAAATGAGGAGAAACAAGTTCTCCTTTGTGCATGTCAGCAATGCACAGACTGCACTGACAATTGAAGATATTTTGTCTCTATTTTACAGGCTAATCTCAAGCCCAGAGAATGCCAGTAAGAATGAGGTTTGTGAGGAAGTATTCTAATGGATTCAATTCTCTCTGGATATTTTAAAACCCTCCAGTGAGGTGATGTCAGACTTTGTATCAGCTTTGCATTTAAGATGTGCCCCAGCAGGATGCTGCTGGTTAACTGACCCACAGGGTATGCTGGGCTTGAGCTCTGCTGCACCTGTGCCGTGGGTTGAGTGATGGCTGTCCCGTCCCATCCCATCCCATCCCATCCCATGTAATAAAGTCCAGCCTTTGTCAGATCAGTGGGTGAGAGAAACACCAGTGACCATGTACATAGCCTGGCATCTTCTGTCCTCATAGAGGGATTGTGAAGCTTAGGGCTCAAGAATGTGTTATTACCCCACAGTAGTGGTTGGAAGTGGGAGGAGTGAGGGACACATTCGGAATAACATCCTGGCTGCTGAAAACCAGGAGGCTGAGCTCATCCTGGGGAAACCCCAGTCCTGGCATGGGCCACAGCCCACGTGCTGTGCCAGGAATGCTGTGGGCTTGGATTGCTCCCGCAAGGAGCTGGTGCAGGAGGGTCCTAGGCAGCATCCAGTGAGTCAGGAGTGTTGTGGTTTAACTGTGCTGCAACACTTATGCTCTGAGCTGCAAATAGTGTCAGGAAAGGAAGGAAATACCGTTTATTGCATCTTCTCTGCCTTGTCTGTGAATTCCTGCGGCATTTCCCTGCCCTCTGCCGGCTTTTCCTCACTGCTGCTGGAGCCCAGACTGCTCCAGCCAGGCAGAGCCGGCTCTGCACACACAGCCCAGGGACCTGCTTGGCTTTGCTTTTTTTCTTCTTTTTTAACTCCTGTGGTGCCAGTCTGAAGCCTCACACAGTGTACATGACAGTCATAATTGGCAGCAGATTAATAAAACAGAGCTTTTGTTGTTTGGGACTTCTGGCTTGAAAGGGTTTTGTCCAGTGTGTGCATTTTTTGTGCCAATTTGTTCTTCCCCATTGAGCAGCCTTCCATGGAATCTGCAAGATCTTACAAGCTGTTGAGTGGGAGATTTTGCAGAGAATCCTTTGCAAAAGTCTGGTCAAAAAGCATCTCATATTTCCTGTGTTCATCCCAGCATTTTGGGGGACAGGAGATGCTGTTTCAGAAGTCACTACAAACATGGGAACAGCTTCCTTGTTTCTTAAGGGTTTGTTTTGGTTTGGGTTTTTCTGCTGGCTGCTTCCCCTCTGAGCCAGAATTGGAGTGGGAACAAAGTTTGTGCTGCTGGCAGATTGTTTGAGCTCTCTTTCCTCCCCACCTCCCAGTCACCACCTCCTCTCTGCCAGTAGCATTGACTGTTTCTTGTTGTTTCCCTCTGCACTGGGGAGCTGCAGCAAAGACAACTCTGCTCTTCCCTGTGGTTGCTGCAGAAGCTGAAGGAATATGTTGCATTTCAGTCCAGCCAGCTTCCTGTGTGATTAGATATGCTCAGAAATGGAGAAATGGGTCACTGTGGAAAAATTGGGATGTACAGGTACACTTGGATCAGATGAGATCAGGGGCTCGGCGAGCTGCTTGACAGAATCCCTGTGTGACCAGGAGTCACGAGTCCCATCTCTCTCTTGGAGCCTTCCCTGAGGAGGTGGCCTGGCCACCTGGGCATGAGGGAGCCACAAACACTGCAGTGTGTGCAGGACGAGGACGGGGAGGAGGGAGGGAGGTGGGCTGGGGAGCCCTGGAGTTGCACAACAAGTAAGTCAATTGTTAGTCACCAACTCTCCTGGTAGAACATAAGGAAATAAAAACGTATCCATTGTTTTTTTCCTCTTTGCTTTTCAGTTTGACAGGCTGCCAGGGGTCCCATGCAGCGATCAATGCATCCTCCTCCCGTTTACACAATTCCTTGGGCTGGGAGCAATGGGAGTGTCCCAGCACCGGTGTGCACACTCTTGCTTCTCTCTTCAGACCAGCCCAGCACACTGCTGCAGAGTGTCCTCATCCCTCAAGGGAAGGTGGCCTTACTGTCCTGGGGTTTGTGTCCTTCTTAATTTTGGGGACCCCTTAGTGCTCCCAGCATGTGGTTCCTGCAGGGGGCAGCTGGTGTGGGGAATGCCTGCATTGATGGCAGCTTTGTCAGGGTCTGTGTTTCTGTGGAAAAGGAGGGATTCTGGATATAAAATCATTCCATTCTGTCTCTTCCCTCCCCAGTCCCCGTTGTTTGGTGGCTGTCAGGAACATTTGCCTTGTGGCCTGAAGGACACGAGTTCAGGGCAGCTGCTCTCTGTGCCCAGCTCTGGCTCGCTGCCGCCCTGGGAAATTCCTTTGCTTCCATTTTCCCCGTCAGTAAAGTGAAACTAAAAGGCTTTTGTTACATCCAGGCAACCAAACAGCATCTGACACCTCTGTAATGCCCATCCACTGATGCTGCTGGAGTTATTGAACTGACCATGACATCAGATCTATACAATCGGTTGTGGAAGCACTTAGTGCTCTGCGAGTGGGGTTTGGTTTGGGGTGGGGGTTTGTGCTGTTCCAGAGTGATCTCTGGATAACAGGAGCTTTCATGGGTGCTCGGGCTGCTGGAGGCTTTTCATTCATCAACTGCGATTGCTGATACGTGACAAGCACCACAACAAGTCTGAATAGGCGATATAAACGCTGGCGTTGGTTCCTTCAGTCACTTCACCTTAGGATGTTGGTCAATACAGTCAAAATTTGGACTGAGGAGCCTCAGTGTTGGAATTGTGTGAGTGGAGTTTGGGGCAACATCTGGCCAGAGGCTGGAGCTCCACGAGCAGCCCCACAGGTGCTGGGACAGAGGCCAGCAATGCTCCCACAGCTCTTGCTGGAAAGGGGACGAGCAGAAGTGACGTGATCAAGGTGGAATCAATGCAGGAAGGAAACATCTTTCATGAGACATCGATCGTTTTAGCAGCCAGTAATAAAAATAACGAAACACTGTTATAATGGAGCTGGATGATGGTGAGTTCTCATGTTCTTCAGCAGACGTGAATTCATATGGCAGATCGATCACAGACAGCCCAGGCAAAGCTCACAGCATGGGGAAAAACTCCTTTGGCATCGCAGTTGATGCAATTTTTACGGATGTGTTGCACATCCTGTTGTTAAGCCGCTTCCCAGGAGCTCATCAGTAAATGAGCTGCTCCGGGAGCGGGTGGGAGCTGTGCGGGCATTGCATCATCTTGTTTTGGCAGCTCACCTGAAGGGCTGAGAGCCGTTCCGACCTCTGCAGCAAAAACAGGAGACAAAATTATAAGGGAAATGAGCTGAAATTAGTGTGAACTGGCAGGAGCTCTGGAGTCATCAAGAGATTGGGAATTCATCACTGTTGTAACAGAAGTGATTATATTGGACCAGGGGAATTGGTCACAGACTTTAGAATCTCCTGTAGCTTCTTGCAGCATCTCAGTTTTGAATGATTTTAGCCTTGGGGAGGAGCGTGGGGGGTGCCTGGTCCAGGCTTCAATGTCCCAGGACTTGCCTGAACTGGTGCCACTTATGATGTAAGACAACGAAGCTCCTAATTCCATTTGTACCCAAACCCATGCCGGGGAAAAAAATATCCACAAATCCTTTTTCCATCAGAAGGATAGTCCTTTATCCCTTCTGTTTGCGTTGTGGGGTCAGCGTAAGCTTCCCTAAGGCAGGGGTGGTCTGTGTGGAGCCGGGCACTGGCAAGGGGAGCTGGCCTGAGCTGTCAGCAACACTGTGCAATCAATTAAAGTTGTTGCAAAGCTGAGAAGGTTGGACAGATCCAAGAGATTGCAGAGGCATACGGCTCTATCTTGCTTTATATAAATATTTGAACAGCAAGAACATTAATTATAGCGGGTTTGTTTCTTCCCTCTGTTGGGTTGCTGCCAGATTTCGTTGGAAGAAAATAGTGACAGCTAACTTGGGATCGGGTATCGTGGCTAAGGGGGTCCATGAAGCTCTTTATTTGGGATGTCGGGGAGGGACCAAGAGCGGGTGATCCCCAAGGGAGAGATCCCACGGCCACGCAGCGGGAGCGAGGAGGGGATGGGGAGGGTCCCCTCTGCCCCCCAGGCTTCTTGTTCGGGTCTGCTCAGGAGAGCGGGGAAGGCCTGAACTCTGCTTCGGACGCAGCTCCGTGGGCAGGGCCGATGTGGCTCTCTGTGGAGCCGTGGCTCGTGGCTGCCGTGGCTTTTTCGTGGCCTGTGACCGCGGGTCGCAACCATGGCCCGTGACCGTGGCCGTGGCCGGTGACTGTGACCGTGGCCGTGACCGTGACTGTGGCCGTGGCCGTGGCCGGTGCCTGTGACCGTGACCGTGCCTGTGCCCGGGGCCGGTCGGTGGCGCGGAGGGGCCGCCAGGGGGCGCGCTGTGCCCAGCGGTGCCCCCCGGGACCCCCGGTCCTGCCCCCCCC
>VXAD01012661.1:187936-210500 GCA_013399195.1 Dicrurus megarhynchus | reverse complement strand
TGTGTGAGCTCTGTGTGAGCTGTGTGTGAGCTGTGTGTGAGCTCTGTGTGAGCTGCGTGTGAGCTGTTTGAGCTCTGTATGAGCTGTGTGAGCTCTGTATGAGCCGTGTGTGAGCTGTGTGTGAGCCGTGTGTGAGCTGTGTGTGAGCCGTGTGTGAGCTGTGTGAGCTGTGTGTGAGCTGTGTGTGAGCTGTGTGAGCTCTGTGTGAGCTCTGTGTGAGCTCTCTGTGAATTGTGTGTGATTTCTGGGAGTTGTTCATGCTCCGTGTTGGGGCTCTGGGGGGAGGTGATTTCTGCAATCCTACCTGGAAGCCTTTCCAGAACAATTGTCTCCAGGAAAGTGAGTGTCAGCCTTCCCAAGGAGAGCCTCTGAATTACAGTTACAGAGCCGAAAGGATTTTATTTTTAGTAAAGGAAAGGTTGGTCTTAGCTGTCATACCAAAAATGCTTCAAATAACCTGGGGATATGAAAAACATCTTTATATATGGTACCTTTTCCTTTGCCTGCTCCTCACCAAGCTCCTCTAGAGTCTTGCTGCTCTCAGCCTCTTCAGTTATCTTTCAAATTACTACAAAATTTATTTCAAATTATTGCAAAAACATTTTTACTCCCTCTTTTTGCTCTCACTCCTTTTTTCTTTGGACAAAGCTGTGTGTGAGCAAGTCTGCGCATCCCTAGGAGCTGACTTTGTGTACTGCCTTAATGTTTCTGGGACAGACTTCCTGTGGTTTTTTCTCCAGGGAAGACAAATTTTAATTCCTTCATGGGAAGGAAGGGTAAAAATAGTGCTGTTACCAGGCACAAGTGGAGAAAATTGTCACTATGGCCATGTCATACAATCATAAAATGTCTCAATTGGAAGCGACCCATAAGGATCATTGAGTCCCAGAGACGTAAAACTGCCTCTGTGCCCTGTTTGAAGGGGCAGCTTGGTTGGTGTTGCACTTTGTGACTTGCTTTGCACTGTCGCTCCCCTGAGGGGCCATGTCCCTGCTGGTCCCTCGTTGTGCTGGGTGGTCCCTGCAGGTTGTTCTCCACTGTTCCCACAGTGATGAGGCGTGTACCTGTGGGCAGCTGGTGGTGGCGAGCAGGGAGAGCCAGTACAAGATCTTCCATTTTCACCACGGTGGCCTGGATAAACTGTCCGAGGTGTTTCAGCAATGGAAGTACTGCACAGAGACCCATCTCAAGGACCAGGTACCTGAGCGAGGCTCTTGGTGTTTCACACTTGGGTTGGTGCACTGGAGAAATGAGGCTTTGAGTTCATGTCACCAGGCCAGGCAGGAAGCTGCCAGGTGCTGGATGTTTAGGATGGAAGTGCAAGCCAGACTCAAGGTCTCTCTTGGACTTGTCTGTCTCCATCCATTCCTGTTCTACCTGTGGAATATGGGGGAAGATCATCCAGAAGACTTAGGTAGTGATTTTGCTAGACCTGACAGGTCGGCACTGTCCTTTAGGCACAGAAGGTGTCTGGAAATCTGCAGAGATAGGTTGGAAATTGTGTCAGAGCCTTTCATCCATCTTGTGACGTGTAACATTCCGTTTGGAGAATGTTTTGACAAGGCATCTTGCCGTATTTTGTTCAATCTACATACAAATGTGATAAGAGCTCTTTAATTATCTGTTTAAGATATTGTATGTGCTTATTAGAAACAGTGATTTTTAAATTTCCATCCTTCCCACAGAGCCCCCCGCTGCTTTTCTTATTACGGTCGCATGGGCTCACTTTTTGCATTGAGCAACCTTTGATTTTTAAATTAAATGTCAGCTGCAGCCTTGCACTGGGATCCTGAGTGCCCTCAGAGAGCCTGGCAGCGCAGTTCCCCGCTCTCCTAACAGCAATCCCTTTGTATATGGCCAATCATATGTAATTTATTGCAGGCATTCCTGGCAGGGGCAAGTTTTGCTGTAAGCAGCATTAATTCAGTTTCAGGTCAGGAATAAGATTGGAGGAGGAATGGAAACTAATTTTTTTTTAAGATGAAGCTGTTTTGTGGTGGATTTTAATTATTCAAATCACTCTTGTTATTGTAATGGTTGGAATTAAAAAAAAACCCCATAAACAACAAAACAAAACCTCCCCAAGTGCAGCTCCTCAGTGCTTAATCCTACATGAACCATGCAGAGGTTTCCCTGCTCTGGGTTTCACACTCTGCTGCTCTCCCTGGCTCCTGCTGCAGTTGTGGTTTGTTTTCCCCCGTTCAGCAGCTTGCAGATGAGAAAACCTGCATGCAGTTCTCCATCCGCCACCCCAAGCTGCCCTCCTCAGAGACCCACCCCGAGGAGAACTCGTACAGGCGCCTCGACGTGTCTGCCTGGCTGCACCACCTCAACGAGGCCGGGCAGGTGGAAGAGGAGTACAAGCTGAGGAAGGTGAGGGGCTTTCCTCTGCTCTCTCCTGTGCGGAGTGTGAGTCCCCAGGGGGAACTGCAGGAGTTTTTGTTCCTACCAGGGGCAAGAGCTGGGCGTTTGGGAGGATGGAGACTGGTGAGTGAAGCCTTGGCTGGAGATCTTGTTGTGGGACTGGAATCTGCTCAGGTAGGAGTGGATTCCAGCAGATTCCCACCTGGACGTGTTCCTGTATCACCTGCTCTAGGTGACCCTGCCTTGGCGAGGAAGGTTGGACTGGATAGTTCCAGAGGTCCCTTCCAACCCTAACAATTCTGTGATTCTGTGATGGTGGAGCATTTCCCTGACCGAGGAGCTGTCCCACTTCTGCTGCCATTTGAAATCAATAAACCAAAGTGCCCAGTGCCTGCTGTGTTTGCAGAATGTGTGACCGAGTCACAGAGGACACTGGAGATTGCTGAAAGAACTAAGATGGTTGAAATAGCTGAGATTGTATGAACCGAGATTGCTGTATAAACTGAGATTGCTGTATGAAATAACAGGGCTGAGGGGAGCACTGGGCCTGGGCCCCGAGAGAGAAGTTTGCAGTGCAGTGCAGTCTCCAGGATTTGGGATTAAGCCGTGACATGAGAACGACACGTTAATCATAGAGCCTCTCCGGGGGTGGTTATTGACATTGAAATGAGCCTGATTTGTGTCTGGTCTGGGAATAGAGGGCCAGCACTTTCCCTCTAAACATGTGCAAATTGCAGGAGCTTGAATCAAGGCGTCACTTGTCAGGAAAGAACTGCAGAGGCACCAAAGCACAGCAGCAGGCAGTTGCTTGTTGCTGTTTTTGGGAATGCTAAAACTGTACCAGCCATAACTTTTGCTCCTTCTTCCAGGCCATTTTCTTTGGTGGGATTGATATTTCCATCCGTGGGGAGGTGTGGCCCTTTCTGCTGCACTACTATAGCTACGAGTCCACTTCTGAAGAGAGAGAGGCACTGAGGCTGCAGAAGAGGAAAGAATACTTTGAGATCCAGGAGAAAAGGTAACAGACCATCATCATCCTCCCTTGCTCATCTTCCTCGGGCCGAACGTCACAGTGACACCTCAGTCTCTGCATCCTTTGCATCAGAAGAGTAGAGAAGAGAAGTGGGAGGGGTGGTGAAGGAGGCGTGTTGGGCACTGCTGACCTCCTGAGGCTCTGGAGCTAATGCCACAGAGCTCAAACATTACCTTCCCTGGGCTCTTGAAACAGGCTCATCAGTACCACGCAGGGAAACACCTCACAGGCAAGGCTCGGGTTAGAACACTGAAGGAGAAATAGCGATCTTATATCTCTTTATAAATAAAATGTACATAAAAATAAGGGATGAGAAGGGTTATGTAATTCCAGAAGGTTGTTAATGCAAAAATTGTGTGTTGTTAAATGGAGGTGGGTACATTGAAGCTGGAGAGGGACGGTACTGTTAATAATCAGGAGACAGTCAAACCAGAGTGGTGAGTTCTGATGTGCTGAGTTCCAAGGAGCAGTGGAGAGCAGAGTCTGATGCTTCTGAAGTGTTCATTGCCGCAAACACATCGTGTCATCCCGTTTATAACCCAGGAGGCTCCTTCCAGTAATCCCTTGGGACAGACAATCCGCTGTTCTGGACAGACTGCTGGTCTGTTTTTCAGGTGCTGAGGAAACTCAGTACACGAATAGCTTTTCTCTGCAGACTAAGACTGAAATGAGGCTTTTTGTTCATTGTGGCAATCACGTTCCTCTCTTGGCAACCCTGTGCTGTTGCTGCATGGTTTCCAGGCTGTCCATGACTCCGGATGAGCAGAAGGATTTCTGGCGCCAGGTGCAGTTCACGGTGGACAAGGATGTCGTGAGGACCGACCGCAGCAACCAGTTCTTCCGAGGGGACAACAACCCAAATGTGGAGACCATGAGGTGAAGTGCCTAATTCCAGTGTCCTAAAAACCATGTCCTGCTCAATGTAGAGATAACTTGGTCAGCCCCCAGCCCAGGCTGCCTGGGAGTGCTGCACAGCACCCACCGTGCATCTGGAACCAAGGGATGCAAAAGCAAGGCCTTCCCCAGTGCTCCCACTGCTGCTGTAGCCGTTCCCTTCTCGATCCTATAACCCTGCTCCCATCCCGGAGCTTCCCTGCACACACAGGCACAGCAAAGGTGCTGTGGTAGGGCTGTGGGCAGGTGCTTGGGTCTGTGGTTCTCCTGATGGGGTAGAGGACAAGCACACCAGAGTCTGCTCCATGAGAGTGTGACCTGTAGAGGTGTGACCTCAAAAGAGTTGGGTTTCATCCAGCAGTACGGCTTGGAACTTTATGGATGTGTTGGGCATAATTTCTCCTTTCCCATGGGCCCTTCATTTCTGTCCCCTTAATCTTTTTAAAGTCTTGTTTTCTGTTTATATTTTGCTGTCTGTGAATGCCAAACCTTTTCCTGAAGTTTATGCCACAGGACTGGTGTTTGCAGCAGGGCTTCCCTGTCTGTTATAGCACCTCAGATGAGGCCCTGTGTCTTTGTCCCTGAGATGATGCTGTCACCTGCCCTCACCTGTCCCACCTCTCTGTTTCTGTCTCTGCTCCAGGAGGATCTTGCTGAACTATGCAGTATTTAACCCAACCATTGGATACTCCCAGGGCATGTCTGACCTGGTTGCCCCACTCCTGGCAGAGGTCCTGGATGAGTCGGATACTTTCTGGTGCTTCGTTGGATTGATGCAGAACACGATCTTCATCAGCTCCCCCCGGGATGAGGACATGGAGAAGCAGCTGGTGAGGCTGAGTGCTGGGCAGCCTTCAGCCCTGTCAAGGCTTCTCCTCTCCCCAGTTCCCTGGGCTGGGGCATTGCAGCATGCCAAATCACACTCCAAAGCCCCTACATCCTTGGGGTGATCCTTGGGGTTGTTGTGTGCAGGGCTGGGAGCTGGACTTTGATGATCCTTGTGGGTCAGTTCCAACTCAGGATATTCTAGGATTCTGTGATTCTATGGAAATACCTGGTGGATAGAATTAATCCTGGGTGATTGAGGCACTCCAGAGGCAGTTATATCCATCCTTCTTGTGAAATGGCAGCTGAGAGAGAAGAGCTCTCCAGCTCTCCAGCTCTGGCTCCCCGGAGTGCTGAGAGGTGCCCGAGGCAGGGCCTCAGCTCAGGTTGTCTTTTGCAGCTGTACCTGCGCGAGCTGTTGCGGCTGATGCACCCCCGCTTCCACCAGCACCTGTGTGCCCTGGGAGAGGATGGGCTGCAGATGCTCTTCTGTCACCGCTGGATCCTGCTGTGCTTCAAGCGGGAATTCCCGGAGGCCGAGGCGCTGCGCATGTGGGAAGCGTGCTGGGCTCACTACCAGGTGAGGCAGCTGCCACAGGCACGGTGCGTCCTGGCTGAGTCCTCAACCCTCAGTACTGAGGATTTCCAGAAAGGCTCTTAGCAGCAAAGTAGCCAAAATAAGTTGGGTCTGTGACTATGGCAGAGGTTTATCTACATAGCAGGAGGATGGAGCTCTGCTTGCCTCTCCTCCTTGGGGATGTCTGGGCTTCACAAGGAGGTGTATCAGAAAATGCTGAACACCCACTTCTGAAGTTCAGGCTTCTCTTCCACAGCTGGGAAATGCCTTCCCAAAAATCTGCTCTATGGTGCAAACACTGGTGCAGACCTTGCTGCCGTGCTGTGAAGAGGCTTTGGCTCAGCTGTGGTTCAGAAGTCACCAGTAACTCACATTCTCACCACTGGGCAGAACTGAAGGGAGCAGAATCTCTCACCGAGGACCTGTTTGCGGAGGGTGGGAGGTGAAGCCAGAGCTCTGCCTCCATCTGCTGTACAGCAGCCCCTATGTTCCCATTGCAGACAGACTATTTCCACCTCTTTATCTGTGTGGCCATCGTGGTGATTTATGGGGACGACGTCATCGAGCAGCAGCTGGCCACTGACCAGATGCTGCTGCATTTCGGCAACCTGGCCATGCACATGAACGGGGAGCTCGTACTCAGGAAGGTAAATGCCCAGGTGCCCATGTGGGACAAGGTCCAGAGATAAGTTGGAGTGTTGAGAAAACTGGGGACTGCTGCTTCAGCTTGGCATCTCCTCTATCCTTGTGGCTGGGTGGGATGCTGCTGTTTGTGTGGAAACAAGATTTGCAGCAGGAGGAGGTAGTTGTTCAGTGCTTGGGAGGTGACAGTGTGGTTGGGATAACCCTTGTTTGGATAACCTGCTCAGGGAAATGGAGATAGAGCTGTTGGTGCCATGTTGGTTCCCTCTTGGCTGGGAGGGACTGGGGCCATGGGATGAGCTGTGGTGTGTGGCAGCCCCTGTGACCTGCCACTGTCCCCAGTGCCCCAGGTAACCCTCAGGTGTTTGGCTGGACACGCCCTTGCTAAAGCCCAGGTAGCCAAACAGGAGGATTGGGTGGGAGGCCACCTCAGCTGTCTGTGTTGGTCCCCTGGTGAGGAGTGAACATTTTCCCCCTCTCTCCCCCTAGGCCAGGAGTCTGCTCTATCAGTTCCACCTGCTCCCCCGCATCCCCTGCAGCCTGCACGACCTCTGCAAGCTGTGTGGGACAGGCATGTGGGACAGTGGCTTCATCCCCGCTGTGGAGTGCTCTGGCCACCACCCGGAGTCTGAGAGCTGCCCATACGGGGGGCTGGTGGAAGTGTCTTCTCCTAAACCAGGAAGTGAAGGCAAGAAAGGCCTGAAAACACGGGATGTCTTTGCCTTCCGAAAATAGCTGGGAGGAACAGGGTGCGACGGCGGAAGGGAAGGGCAGGAAGGATGTGCATAGGAAAAAATGTTGAAGAAAAAAATGGAGGAATAGCTTGTCAAGACTCCTGAGAAGACTGGAAGGTGGGGAATGGAAGAGGAATTAAATTGCTCTATAGGGGAGGTTCCATTGCACGGGTGGTGGAACCTCAGAGAAAGGCAGCGACCCAGGAACCGTGTTTGGATTTGATTTTGTTAGAAGCAAGCTTGTCTAGGTTTTAACAAGGACTTTTTATTCTGCCTCTGGGACTGGACTGGTTAGCAACCAGAATTTTCTTACTTGCTGGGGAGAAATGAGAACACTCCAGGGAGCCAAGGCTACCCAGCAGTGTTGGTGGGCAGGTGGCAGGAGCAGAGCCAAGGCCACTGTCCCCTCACCCAGAGCACACCACGCGCTCTCTGCTTCAACCAAAACATGCAGCTTCGTGGCTTCTTTCTAAAGCCATAAAAGCCATTTTAGTTATAATCTGCCAAAAATAAAACTGCAGACCGTTGGGATTGCAGGAAAGGTGTCTGCTTTGTCAGCAAGGAAGGACTGGTGACCTCGAAGTCTTGTCTCTGGCCTTTTCTGGTTTTATAGGATACACTGGCTGGCATGATTTTTTTTCCATTTTTATAGAAAATGGACAGCCCCACATCTCAGAGCACTGCTGCTCTGAGTCAGGGTATTTCACCGACACTGCCCAAAGTTTCCTTCTTCATGAGATATTGGGAAGCAGTTCTTCCCTGGGAGGTAGGTGAGGCCCCGGCACAGGGTGCCCAGAGAAGCTGTGGTTGCCCCATCCCTGGCAGTGTCCAAGGCTGGGTTGGACGGGGCTTGGAGCAGCCTGGGACAGAGGAAGGTGTCCCTGCCCATGGCAGGGGTTGGAATGAGATGAGCTTTAAAGTCCCTTCCAACCCAAACCATTCTGTGATTCTCTGACATTACAGCAAAGCTGTTTCTTTATGCTGACAACTGCAGACTTTAATACTTTAGTCTGCTGTTTCCAGTATGTTTCCCATTGTGTTTCCTTTGGCTCTCCTCAATTACTGAATATTTACTGTCCTTGCCTGTCACTGCCATAGCCTGTGGCATATACACTCCATGTGGGTTTTAGGCTCTTCAGTCAGTGCCAGTGCCCCCTGTTCCACATCCCAAAGTGAAAATGAAACTTGCCTTGTTGCAGTCATTTTTGCTGAGCTCTGTCTGATAAAGGTTTCCCTTGGGGTGTTTTTGAAAGGGCAGCATTTCTCCCCTTGTCTGCTGTAAATTTTGCCAGCCAGAAGCGGAGCTGGGGCCTTGAGCCCTCTTGCCAAAGGTTCTTACCAAATTCCGTGGCCTCCAAAGGTGTGTCCTGAGGCAGCGTTTGTGCCAAACAGAGCCAGGGGAGCAGTTTCCTTGAGGGGGTGGAAAAGAAGCCGAGGTGGCAGCAGGCTGTACCTCCCTGCATCCCTCTGCAGCCTTCCCTGGCTGTCTGCTCCCTCTCACTCCCTCCACACTGTTTCCCACAGAGCTGTCCTGGGCAGGCTCACTTCCCAGCTCTGCCTCTCGGGAATGTTTGTGTGGAACTACCGTGTCCTCGGGCAGTGCTGGGTGGGTTCCTGCACCTGACAAGCACATTTCTCTCAAAATCCTTCTGCAAAGCCTTACCCACAGCCTGTCCTGGAGCCCCATTCCTGCTGGGAAGTGAGGCTGGAGCTCGGATGCTCTATGTGAACCAGCACCAGCCAAGAGCACGCGGCGTTCCTGAATGGAAGAAGCCTTGACCCACTGAAGGCAACATGCCAAGGGCTGGCTGTTGAGTGGCAGGACAGTTCAGCTCCCAATTTGTGTGCCTTTAATCCAGAGGATGAAAACCTTCCCCTGGATGGGAGCAGTGGGGAAACCCACTCAGAACGGCACAGCTCTGAGCTGGCCCAGCTGCAGCAGCTCCGAGGCTGCAGGTGTGATCTGGGGTTTGGCAGGGGACACCTCGTGTGAGGGCTGGGGCTGCTTTGCTCTGGGGCAGGGAGTTTGTCAAGATTTATGATGTTTCAGTGATAATAAAAGTTTGTGTGAGGCTTTTGTGTGTCCATTGCTGTGCAGGCTGGGGACAGCACTTGGGCAGACACCATTCCCCAGCTTGAGCCGCCCCTTTTGCAGCCACTCAGAGACCTGCTGGGTGCTGGGCCTGCATTGCTGTCCCCAGGCTCTGCTGATGGCAGCCTGGGGACCTGTGGCAGCACTCGATGGCTCCATCCAGATGGAAGCTCAAAGTGGCAGTGGCTGAATTCAGGTCAGAAAAACCACACAGCAGAAAATGCCAGAAGCATCTTCCTGCAGAGCGACTCGGTGGCACGGGGACAGGTGCCAGCTCCCCAGGGAGACAGCAGGAGCCAGACACTGCCTTCTGCCACCTGCCAGCCCCGTGTGGGATGGGCATCACCATGAGGCCTTGGCAGCACCATGGCTGCTCCTGGTGTCAGGGCAGCCAGAGCCTCCCGGGAGCACTGTGAGCTGTGGGCAGCCCTGCCAGGACTGGGCACGGGGGCAGCCCCTGCTGGGCTCATGGGGTGCTGGGCACAGGGCAACAGCCCCTCCTTGCCTCCCCACTCCTGCAGTGGGCTGGGAGGCACCAAGCAAACCCCTCCCAGAAGAGCCAGAGCTGGTTTTGCTGCAGCACTCATTCCCAGCCAGTAAAAGACAATAGGAAGAGATGAAGTAGATAATTTGGAGCGTTATTTTTCCACTATTAAAATGTCATTCAGCAATGTGGAAATCACTCAGGATTCGTTTAGTTAAAGACTCTGCACTGCAGCTTTCCAGCATGTGGAATAAGCTGGGTTCTGTTTGAAGCAGGGCTCAGCTCTGGGTGTGCATCACCGGGACCAATTGCCTCCCTTGGCCACTCTGCCATGCCTGGTGTGCCCTGAGCATCCCTCTGCCAGCAGGAGACTTCAGGTGTCTGTCCCTGTGCTCCCCATTGGAGCTCCCCATGCCCCTGGCACACTCTGACCCCGCTTTGCCACAGTCAGGGACACAAAGGGATGGAGCTGGTCCCCAGATGCTCCCAAGGACCAGCAGCGCTCACGTCCCAGTGACCCGATTCCAGTCTCAGCCTGTCCATTAGCTTGTGATGCCATTATTTAATTCACACTGGAGATCCACAACCGTCTGAGCTTGTCTGGGGGGAGATGGGGTCTGTGAAGCCAACTGGAGCCCTCTGGCAGTGCCTGGGATACCACTGGAAGCAGCAACCCTGTAGTGCAAAGATGGCAACGAGTCACACACTGGACAGCATTTCCTCCCTGCATTTCCAAGGTCCTTCTGACCTGTCCTCAAGATTTTCCTTTGTGACACTTTGCCATCTGAAAAAAAACCCTAAGGAACAAAAAAGAAGCCAAGATTCAGTCCCTACAGAGGAGGAAAGTGGATCCTAGGAACAGTGACCCTCACGTGGCATCTCCTCAGTCGCCACCCTGAGCGTTGCATTAGCGGCAGCTGAGCAGCCAAAAATAGCCCCTCGCGAAGGTAAATAGTCAGTGTAAGCCTCTTTAGCCTCAGCCTTGAGCTGACACATCCTCCTGCCTCCCGCTGCCGGGGGGAAGGGGAGCAGGGCGGAACGAAAACTGAGTCCTCTGTCCCGTGGTAATGCTACACTCTGTAATGCCGGTGGGAACCCGATCCTGCGCCTGGAACCCTGAGGAGAAGGGAACAGAGCCCGACACCTCGAGAGGGAGACTGGGCTGGTCCCAGGACACCTGGGCACGGGGGGAGAGGGGAGAGGTGCCACACGGTGTCCCGAGGCTGGGAGGGGGCCCGGAACTGTCCCACGCCTGGGCGAGCAGGAATGGGGTCAGTGGGTCAGCTTCGTTTGTCCTTGGCACTGAGCACTGACCGCACAGGTCTGGCCAAACCGCCCCCTGGAGTTTGCTGCACTGGGGGAACTGTCACCTGGGAGTGGGGCAGGGGCAGGTGAGGAGCTTGGTGCCAACATCCCAGGGCTGGGTGTGTTTGGATGTGGCTGTTTGGCTGTTTTGTAAAGGGACGCTGCCTGTCAAATGAAAAATTACAGCTTGCAAGAACAAAGAGACTCACCTGAGTTATTACAAGCTCTAAAGAATTTCAAACCCAATATAGCCTGTCCTCCTGGGCTGGCTGATTAATCCCTGGGTCGCTCCACTTGGGCCATAAAAACAGACCAGTCCGGCCAGCTGGAGCTCACGGGCACATCCTGCCCTGGGCACAGCCCAGCCCTGCCTGAGCGCGGCGCCCTGGGCTCTGCGCCCACTTTATTTCACTCATTTGGATGCAAACACAGCTCGCAATGAGGTTTCACGGCACCTGGAAGAACAGCAGAGGCTGGGGCAGCTCCGGCCAAGCCCAGCAGGAGCTGTGCCAGCGGTGCCAGCTCGGACTCGCCCTGGGGCTGCCGGGGACTCCGCAGCGAGGAGCGGCCAGGCTGGAGTTGCCCATCCAGAGCCAGCGGAGCACGGGTGGGGAAAGCCCTGCTGCAGTAGCACGTGGCTCAGCCCCACACCCAGTCCTTCCCAAAACCACAGGAGTGAGCACAGACACGGCTCAGGCATCCCAGCAAAGGGACCTGGTGTCAGCCAGACTTTGAGTGGTGCTCCTTGCCAACAGTGAGGGACTCTTTGGCAGCCCCCAGCCCTCCAGTGCCCCAATACACCAGGTCCCTCTGAATTCAGCAAGTTCAGGCCTTGCCAAAACTCCTGCTCCATGTGGCAAAGCAGCAGCAGGAGAAGGAGCAGCCTAAGGACTCTTCCTGGGATTTTTGATTTTGTTTGGCTTGGGTTTGTCTTTCAGAAACCACAAACAAGTTCAGCTTCTTCTGTCTGCGGCTGGGGCTTGACTACCTTGGCGGTGGCAGAGGCGGTGGGGAGGTGCTGAGGGATGGGCATCTGCCAGAGTCCTCTCTGCTCTCCAGAGGTTTCTGCAGGAGAGACACGGGGGCCGTCACAGAGCCCAGGGACCCGGCAAACACCCCGGCACAGCGATCCCGACCCCCTGCATGACCCCGAGCCCTCAGCACCAGGCAGAGCCTGTGCTGTGGATGAAGGCAGAGAGCCCTTTGGTGCTGCTCGTGCTGGGGAGCAAAGGCACCTACCAGGAGGGCTGCCTGGCCCAAATCGGCTCCAGCAGCTGGGTCCTGGTTTCAGGAACACAATCTCCACATATTGCAGGTGAGGGTGGGCAGTGAAAAACTTCCAGCCGTGACCAGAAACCCTGGAAACAGCCCAAAAACCAGCTGGCCTTTAGGCCCTCTGCCAAGGTGATAAAACTGCCCCATGCCGATGCTGACAGCAGCAGGAGCACTGGGAAAACGCTGCCGCCCCTCCCCAGGGATCGGGAACAGCGGGGACAGCACAGCCCAGGCTCTGGAGCAGCCCTGCGCCGCGACAGCACCCACCCCGGCCGGGATGCAGCGTGGCCAGCACGGGCTGGGAAAGGAAAAGGTGCAGGAGAGCCGGGGCACCGAACAGGGTGCAGAGCTGGGGGATGCTGCGTCCCCTCCTGCAGGTGTGTGGGGACAGGGCAGGTGTGGCTGCCACAGCCGGAGGGTCACAGCCGCCCTGGCATAAGCTCCAAGGAGCCCGTGCTCAAGGTGGCAGGAAAGGGTTAAGGCGCTGCCGGAGCGGGAATGAGAGCAGGGAATTCAGCTGCTGACGCAGGTAGGATCTGCCGGCGCATCCCCGTGCAGACACAGCAGCGTCACCCTCAGCTCCTGAGCTGCTTCAGAGCGCCCTTAGAGCGGGGAGTGGGCAACCGACCCAGCCCCACGCAGGGAGCAGATCGGGGCCCCCCTGGGCTGTCACCCCCCCATGGCACTGCCCGGTCACCCCGGGATGCCCACCCCTGTCCTTGCTGCCACGAACACGGCCTGACCCAGCCCTTCTCCAGCAAACTGCAGCTGGAAGGACGCTGCGTGCTCCAGGATGGTCACAGGCATCACGGAGCTCTGGGGCAGAGCCGAGCCAGAGCCCTGCCAGGACAGTGGCACTGTGGGGCAGTCGAGGAGGGTCCACACGTGTCAACCTCTCTGGTCCTGAAAAATTGCTTGTCAGCTTTTGGGTCATAAAAAGACTCAGAACAAGCAGGGCTGGAATAGGTGCCACAGGAAGAAACAAACAACTGAGACTCAGGGAGGGACAGAGCCCTGCGGAAAGTGAGGGACAGAGAGGACACAGCCTGCAGGTCTGTGCAAACGGCTGGAGCAAGACCTGACCTTGCCGGAGCTGGGATGGTTCCCAAGAGCCCTTGGGATGGGGAGGTTCCCCTGACAATGGACGATTTCCTATGAAGGTGCATCAGTGCTGGCATCTGGGTTCTGCCACATTGTCCCTGCCGGAGCCAGGGCAGTGGCCAGTGCGGGGCCATGGATCCGGTGTGGGGCTGTGGATCCAGTGTGTTGGGCCGTGGATCTGGTGTGGGGCCGTGGATGCGGTGTCTCCGCAGTGTGTGGGACACCGGGGGCAAGAGCAGAACCTGGCAAGGGGCTCTTTGCACCGAGCCCCTGCCAAAGCCACGTGTGTCGCCCTCCAGGAGCCGCTGGGAAGTCAGGCCTGATGGAAATATAATGGGATAATCGATGGCCCATTGTTGCTCAGCTTAATTTAGCTGCTCAGGCAGGGAATGAACAGAGTGAACATACGTAAGCAGGAGCCAAGGCAGGAGATGAATCAGCCCTGCATGTTCTGTGGCACAGGGGACAGGATGGGCATGGGCACCTGCCGGGCCTGGGGCTGAGCCCCCAGATGCCGTGGCAGCAGCCCAGGGCGTGGGGAGGTGCCATTATTGAGATTTACTTTGCTTTGTCTAACACCAGGTCTGAAATGGCTGCACTGGGCTCAGGGTTACACACCTGCATGGCCAAAACTCCCTTGGAAGTTGCAGCAGGAGCAAGGAAGCTGCTGGGTGTGCTGGGATGGGGAGCTGAGTGCTGGGGCCACAGCTTGGGAAGGACACAGCTGATGATGCCAGGGCTCAGGAAGGACACAGTTCCTGCCAGGGCTCCCCTCAGCCACAGCTCATCTTCCTATCCCGGGAGAGCCTGCCAGCCTGTGCCCAGCCCAGCTCGGAAGGCCCCAGGGGATGCAATCTGGGGACAGTCCTCCCACCCTGTCCTAATGCTTGGCCCCAGCTCTGCAGCCTTCACACTTTGCCCGGCAGCTCAGTGGTGCTCACCCCTGATACCTGGGGAATCGCCCTTCCTCCTCACTGTTTGTCTTCCTTGCATTCCTCCTGGCTGGCTCACACCCGCCCGGCCCAGCAGCTCGGGCTTTGCTCGTGAATCAGCCCCCGAGGGGTGACAGGGCTGTTCCCTGCCCCTCTCTGCACGGATGTGGGTGAGCTTTGCTGCTCCTTCCCCTCTGCCTGGGCTCCGGCTGCCCCATTCTGCCCCTCGAGATGCCTCTGAGCCCGAGCATCCCCAAGGATGGATTTGTAGTGTGGTTTCAGCCTGGATTTCATTTCCGTGCTGTCAGCCCATGCCAAGTCTCTCCTGGTCCCACTGATTCCCGATCCTGGCATCCGCAGCACTTCCCGTGCCATGCGCTGCCACTGCCACTGCACCAAGGGTGACATTGGATAAAAGCAGCTCTGGATCCCCAGCACTCAGGAGAGTGCTGTGGATGAAGCCAGCAACGCCCGTCCCGGGCTGTGGGAGCAGTGGGACACAGACTGGGCAGCAGTGAGCTGGGGGAGACCCAGAACCCCCTCTCCATGGGGTTGCCCCGGCCCCCAGCCCTCATTCCCGGTAGCAGCTCCCCGGGATGCCCCAGCCCACGGAGATGCCGCGAGCCCGGCGCCAGCGCCCTCCCCACGCTGCCTTTTATGGCCGTTCTGCAGCCAAAGCCCAAACATGGGCTGCGGGAACGCGGAGCTGGCGCCTCCCCGGGGCTGGCCCTGACGCCGTGAAGGTGCCCCAGACACCCCCAGCTCGGGCAGGCGTGCTCAGGGAGCTGGGACTGAGCAGTAAAGTGCTCCGTGTCGGCAGCACCCCAATTACTGGGGTTCCCAAGTTCTGCCCCTTGCAACCCCCATCCTGCCTCGGACAACCCTGCGTCCCTGCCTTGTGCTCCAACCTGTGCACGGTGTCACCTCACAGCCCCCCGTCCCCCCCCCAAGCCGTCGTGTCCCTGCAGACCCGCCGTGCCCCAGAGCAGCAGGGTTACACCAGGGCTCCTGATGTCCCCTCCAGCACGAGGAGCACAAGAAGTCTGCCTGTGCCATATTTCCTGGCTGCGGGCAGTAAATCCTCGGGGCTCAGGACAGCCTCTGTGACTGTAATGACAGAGCCCCATGAATCAGCGTTGCCCTGCAATCCCGGCTGCCTGGGCAGAGCATCAGCATCGCCCCGGCACAGGAGACCTCCTCAAAACCCCTCAGCAGTGCCAGTGCTCCTGGGATGGGCATCTCAGCCTCGTGCCCAGTGCCAGGGCAGCTGCAGGGGAGTGGCAGAGCCAGGGCATGTGCTGGGGAGTGAAGGAGCAAGCTCAGGAAGCAAAGCATCTCTCATGCTGCCCAAGAGACAGCTGGAGTTCCCAGAACCTGCTCAGCATACCCAGGGGAAAGCAGACAGCAAGCAGCAGCCTAAAAATAGCTGCCCAGGGCACATGCAGTCGCCTGAGAGAAGGGGAAGTGAAAAGGAAGATGGGCTGCAGCTTTCCAAGGAACAGCCCCCTGCCCTGCTCTCTATACATCTCCCATGGGTGAATTGCAGTCTTTGCTGCAACGCCTTCACCTGAACATTCAGCATGAGAAAGCATCCGAGGGTCAGGCACTGACACCCACAGAACCCAGGACAACATCACCGTGGGACGGGAGCACTGTGGCAGGTAGGAGCAGTGCAGGATCCCGGGAGCCCCTTGAGTCCCCTAGCAAATAGTTGGCTCTATATAACCAAATCCAGGGAGTCCAAGGAAGGGCAGAGGTTGGAGGAGCCAGTCTAACCA
Source organism: Dicrurus megarhynchus (assembly GCA_013399195.1). NCBI lineage: Eukaryota > Metazoa > Chordata > Aves > Passeriformes > Dicruridae > Dicrurus > Dicrurus megarhynchus. Next base: position 194,464 of record VXAD01012661.1, on the reverse strand, counting down.
GTCAGAGACCAGTTGTGTCTCCCAGCTGTGCTCACTCAGCACCTGTGCGGCTGTTCCCAGGCACAGAAACCCAGCGTGAACAGTGCAGGGCTCGGCCGGAGCCCAGGGCCTGCTCTGCCCCATCCAACACACATGCAAAGGGCTCACACATCATCAGCTTTTGGGTTTAAGGAATTCATAGGCCATGAAAATGTCTTCCAGACCCAAGGCTGAGCTTTCTGCCACACCAGAGGGACCTGTGCTGGGTGCGGGTGCTGAGTCACCCAAATCACGGAATCACTGTGCCCAAGCCCTGCAGATCAGCAGGAGTAGGGGCATGGAGCAGCCCCCACAGTGCCTTGGATTGAGGTTCTGCCCTGCAGAGACCTACAGCTTCCTTCCCCCAGGCAAAGCATCCACCTCCTGATGGGTTTAGTGCAGTTCGACTTGGGTCAGACTAAGCAGCTTTGGAGCAGGCAGACCGGGTGACAGCGCAACACGTGGCGGGCGGACAGCGTGGCCAGGAAATCTTTCTGAAACCTTTGAAAACAAAAATACTCAGTTTAATCCTTTGAGGGGATGAAGTGCCAGGGCAGTCTGTGGGTTGGTGAAATTGCCTCGCAGTCAGGGCTCAGCAGAACCTGCCGGGGCGCGGGCGGAAGGAAGCCGGAGGGAAGGGTTGAGAGGAGCTGTGCCGCCGCCTCGGCTCAGGTGCAGGGATGGAAACTGCGTGACCGCAGAGCCGAGCACGCTTCCTCCCTCCCCTCACACCAGCGCCCTGCACGCCAGCGGGGCTCGGGTGGGAACCCTGCGGAAACCGAGGCGCCTCTGCCAGATGATGCTTTTCGTGGCCACTGGACACCAGCAGTGGCTCTGCCGGAGGGGAGGAGGGCAGGGGCCGCAGCCTCTCGTTCCCGTGCAGCAGCACTCGGCTGGGTTGGGGCTGCACAGTCTCTCCATCCACAGCAAAGCTGCCGAATCCACGCCGGCAGCTCCCAGCTGGCTCCTGAGCAAGGATCCTGCAGCCATTCCTGTAAGGACACACCCCAGCTCACAGCCCCCCACTGCGCAGCACAGCACAACGCCAACCTCGGCTGCTCTGCAGCAGCCACAGCTCGTGGTGCCACCAGCCAGGACCCCACATCCCTGGGGATGACGATGGGCCCTGGGGTGTCTCACAGCCCCCGGAGCCCGAGGGTCCCCGTCCCCAGGGCAGCACCTCCTCAGTGCCCGAGGAGCTCAGCCCAGGGCTCAGCTCTGCTGGGTGATTTGGCCACGTGCCAGCTCTGCCATGTGCCATGCCCGGACCACGAGGCAGGACATGTGCTGACAAGGCCCTCACTGCTGCTCTTCCCACAGGTCCCCGAGCGGCCCCAGCCCCAGCCAGTAATTATCAGATCTGTCTGTGGGTGATCACCACTCTCATCATCACTCTGCCTGGGGAGGGGAGGCCAGGGTGGCACTTTGGATCAGCACAACGTGGCACCAGACTGCTCTGCCAGAGGAGCTGCTCCCAGCCTTGGCAGTGCCGGGTGCTGCACAAACAGCTGTGGGAACAGAGCACAGGCAGAAAAGCTCACAGTACCACAGCACAGGTCCCAGCATGAGAGGGCTACAAATGTCCTCAGCTGTAATCTTAGCAAATCAGTCAATCAGTCTCTGTGCTGAAATAGCTTGGCATGACCGGCCCAGTTTCCCCTGCAGCTAGGGAAGGCCTTGTGGATGCTTCTCCATCCCAGGAAGCTTTGCTTGCATGGCTGGGAGACAGGAGGGTTTGAGTGTGAGATGAGGTGGCTGTGGATGCTGTGCCTGGCTGAAGCCCCTTTTCCTGGGCTCAGCCCAGCTCCTGCCCAAGAAGGAGAAGTGGCACTGAGTGCCTGGAGGCTCAGCAGGAGGAGTGGGCATGGGGCTATCCCTGTACCTGAGGAGTGTCCTTGTTGTCACCCCGGGCTGGTGCAGCCGTGCTGGGGACACATGCACAGACCCAGTTCTGATGGAGAAAATCTCATCGTTACACTCAGCTGCCAAGGAACAGCATCAGCTTAAGTGATAAGAGAGGGAAGAGCTCCAAGGACAGGCCTCTCCAGGGCTGCTTGGATCTGAGGAAGGTGCAGGGCAGGATGGAGCTGAGGACGGGTATCAGGCTCCCCATGGTGCGTGGGGAAGGGGTTCCCGTCTCCCTCTGCTCCAGGGGTTGGGACCACTTCCCGGTGCTCTCTGTCTCAGGCAGCTTGCATTGCTCTGAGGATGTGGGGCAGGCAGGACCTGCTCCCACCAGCTGTGTGCTGAGCCTTGTGCTGTCGCAGCCAGGGACAGGGGGACTTCAGTGCCTCTTTCCTCTGAATTTCTCCTGACTTGTCTGGCTCTAAGAAGATTAAAGACAGATGGTCTTTAATGGAGGAGGCTCCCTCACTGGCACCCATGCCTGAGGTTGTGGGGGGGAAGGCACAGCAGAAAAGAGCCCTGGGGAAGGGGGGTTATTCCCAGCCGAGTGCCCGAGGGATGCAGCATCCTGGGAACCTGCTCTCGGGTGCTGCCCTCCCTGCCCGTGCTGGCTGTAGCTCTGCAGAGCAGGGCTGTCTCTCCTTCCTCCGGGACTGCCTCATTCATGGTGAGCTCCAATGGTGAGGGGAGCCCAGCCACGCTCCCAAAGCAGCTGCTCTGGGTAACACTGCCCCGTGTCCCCCGTGCCTCAGCCCCTCCATCAGCTACACAAAAACTGCTCCGTTGTGCTGTGCTGAACTGCTGTGGAAGACCACTGTGAGCTCCTGCAAGTGTCTTCTTCCTGAGGATTCTGCTCACAACCTCCTCTGGCTTGCGCTGGAAGCAGCACCAGAAAAAAGCATTCACCTAACGCGGCCCCATGTGCAGCAGCAGCAGCGATGCACTTGTGAAGCCATTTAAATTTCCACGTGATGACCCAGTTCAGGGTGGTTTCGCCTCTGGATTTTCCCACTGCTGCTGCCTCTGAGTGGGTGGTGGCAGCTCCAGACCCTGCTGCTGTGCTGGATTTTAAGGCCACCACACTGACAGCCTCAGCCTCGAGTGCTTGGGCTCTTCATGGTGCTTTCCTAAGCGTTACAAAATGCTGGCCACTTGGTGTCTGAGGACACCCATGTGTGCTTTGTGGCTCTGGATGTTTTACAGAAAGCTTTAAAGGGTGAACAGTTTTGCAAAAGGTTTTTTGCTGCTGCATGTTACACTGGGGGCAGGGCACATGTCACTTCAGCTGCCGCAGTGAAGGTGGTGGGGATGCTCCGGGGGGTTTTAGTGCATGTGTTGGAGCAAATTCCAGCCCAGCTGCCAGACTTGACTCTTCCCTCACCATTTTGAACCAGCAATCACTGAGCTTCCCCACAGCAGCACTGGGGTTGAGCTGCAAGGCAGAGGGGCAGCCTGTATTTAGAAGGAGACAATAATTGCAAGTCAGATTTGCTTGTTCAATACTCTATTGACAGATTTGCCTTGGCAACCTGGAACAGGGTTTCATTGTTCACATCGTACTTCATGGCATCCTATTGATTGGGTGGGTGGGTTTAGATTTTTGTGGGTTTTGCTTTTTTTTGTTGTCTCTTTTTCCAAGCCTACCTACTCATCCTTTTCTTGTCTTTCTCCGCACAGTGTTGACCTCAGCAAGGGCTGTGTCATAATCCGTTTTTCAGACTGGCCACAACTTCCAATGCAAGCCAGAGCTGACAAAAGCAGAAGGGCAAATCCTGGAGCCCAGCTGGCCAAGGCTGCTGGCGGCCAGGTAGGGATGAATGGGGCCAGTGCCCTCCCCCCTGCTCCAAGGACAAGGCAAAGTCGGTGCCTGGCCCCCTGTGAGAGCGGCCTTGAAGGAAACGCTGTAACTATTCATGAATTAACTTCTGTTATTATTTGGTGCTCAGCCTGGCGTGCTGCTGGCTTTGCAGACCGGGTAGGAACCACCGGCCTTGCTGGGGCAGAGGGGAGGAAAAGGTGAGCACCCAAACTGCAGCCTTGGAGTCGCCTTGGTGGAGCTGGAGGATTACAGCTGGAAAAGAATTGCTGGTTTGAATTGCTAATAATGATACAGACTAATGAGCAACATCAGAAATGATGGCATGTGTAATCAGTGCTGCTCGATGGCAAACACAGAGCAGGGCTGCGGGAGCTGCTGGCGTACGGGGCAAGGGGAAGCGGAGCAGCTTCTTTTGGAGAGGCAGAACCCACCCCAAGCAAGGCACTGCCACAGAGCTGACTCTGGCTCCGGGGTAAGAACTTTATAAGTAATGATGAAAAGAATAAACATAGAACGACATCAGCTCTGGGTACATGGAGGGAACGTGGCCAGCAAGTATTTGAGGGGAAATTACCTTGGTATGGTTCCTAGCACCTGCAGGAAGCCCATCTGTCTCTGCCTGTTAGAGGTTTTGTCTTACAGCTGCACCCCAGCAGCCCCACCTCGGGATCACGGCGGGCTGGAGCCCCCACCCCTCCACCTGGGACAGAGTCCTCCTGCCAAGAGCAGCAGCACCCATTGCTGATGTTCTGCAGAGAAAGAGGAATTTTTGGCCAGGTGTGTGGTGAAGGGGAGGGTATGCGCTGAATGTGTGTCTGTGCCTCGTACCTGCCTGACCCACCAGCAAACCAGCAACGAACTGCCCGGGGCCAGCCCACTCCTCTCTTGGCTTTAAAGGCAGCAGTTGGCTCCTGTTCCTTTTGGTTGGAACAGGAACCCTTTTCCTTGTCTCATCCCCGTGTTATGCCCCAGCCAGTCAGGAAGAGGCAACAGTTGGAAATGCTTCCCACTTTCCTTATTTAGGCTATTTTATGTGGTTCAAATAAGGTGTCCTCCTTGGGCCTGACAAAGAGAAAGATGTATCAGTTCATGAACTGCTGCTGCCTGAGCAAGGTAAGAGACAGAAAATCACCACCATTACCATCATTATTGTGAATCATGTGCAATCAGCCCCGTAACAGAAAGCAGATGAAGATCCTACAGGAACCCGAAGGACGGGAGCTGCTGCTGAGCCATGGGAGCCAGGGGCCAGGCAGTGATTAAAATGCTTTTAATATTGGTTTTCAGTTGTTTCACTTTTTTATTTTTTTAAATATATATTATATTTCATGAACAGTCTCTTGTACTGCTCCTGAGGCAGGCTCTAAAAGATGCCAAGGATGTCTGGTCACACATTAGAAAAAATATTTTTAAAAACATTATTTTTTTATATATATATGTATGCAGCCAGCCAGACTCTGCACTCCTCATTGCCTATTCCTGACTGTGTCCTGGGAAGAGCAGAGCTTTCCCAGCCGGGCTGGATCCGGAGCTGGATGTGCTCTGCAGCTTACCCAGGCTGGGGAGGAATCGCACCAAACCGTGCTTGTCCCTGGGCATTTAGTTTTATTGCGAGCATTAGTGGTTTGTGCTCGGCTTGTCTCCTCTGGCAACAGGAGAAGCTGGAAATGTCAAAGGGGAGGGTTAACAAACTCCGCTGGCATAAATTTCAATGAATGTATGTTTCTTAGGAAAACCGCTAAGTTAAAAAAAAAAAAATTAAATCTTCCTGTGTGTGTTTTCCTTGGGCTGCTGTTCACAATGGATAATAATTCTTACATTAAGCCCCTTCGGCCCTCCAGGGAAATCAAAATTGTAATATCAGTTTGCTTTTTATTGGCTCGGCTCTGCGATCGCGGCGGCTGCGTCTTTGTTAGGGGCTGCGGCGCGGTGACATTCAGCGGTGCCTCCCGGTGTGTCCCACCTCCGGGCCCGGGCAGGGCCCCCGAGGGTGCGGGCTGCTGCTGGCCGGGGCCGCGGCGACGGGGTGGGACCGACCCCGGGGGAACGAGAAACTGGTGGGGGGATGGGGTTGCTGCCCGACCCCGGCAAAGGAGCCGCTCCGGACCCGGTGCCGTTCGAGCTCAGCCCCGCCGCTCCCGGCGAAAGTTGCCGGGAACCCCACGGGCGGCCCGGCCCCGCGGGGACCAATCGCCGGCGGGACGCCGCGGCCCGGCAGAGTCGGGGGCGAAAAGGGGGACGGTGGCACCGAGATCCCCCGCCCACGCCAGTCCCAGGGACGGCCCCGTTGTCAGCGGGCGCTGAGGCTCCGGTTGCTCCAGGGCGCCGGCTCGGGGACATAGCCGGGCACCTGCAAGACCGAACCCCGCGAGCCGAGCCCCACGGGAGGGGTCGAGAGTTCCTCGCCGCCCCGGGTATCACCCCACGCGTGCCCGCGGCCCCGCCGTCCTGCCCCGGCCGTGCGGTGCCCGGGGCGCTCCCGTAGCGGCGGCGGGAGGCCCGGAGCTGCCGGCCCGCACGGCGGAGGCTGCACGGGGCTCACACCGCGACGGTGTCCGGCCCCGGTCCACCTGTCCGGGGAAAGGTGCCTCCCGCTCCGGCACCGCTACGTTTCCCGGAGCAGCGTAGGGAGCGACCGGGTGGCCCCGCTGGCAGCCGCGGACACGCGTGTGCTCCAGCTTGCTGCCCGCGATCCGCTCCACGAGGAGGGAGTGCGCGGAGCCGCCCGCACCGGGCTCCCCGAGCGGCCCCGCCGCCGTGCGCGGCTTCCGGCACCGGGCGGGGAA
>VXAD01012661.1:166084-187345 GCA_013399195.1 Dicrurus megarhynchus | reverse complement strand
CAGGAGCTCCTCAGCCCCACATTTCTACTGCTTTGTAGCCTGTTGTGTGGTGAGTGTAGGGAGACTAAACTCAAAACAGGAAAGCAGAGCAGCTTTCCATTTTCTTATATTAAATGAAGCACAAGGAAAATAACAGAGAAATAATGGAGTGCCACCAATAGTGTGGTGGAATTAATAGAGGCCTTTTCAAAGATGGTTTGCTTGTAATGCCTTATTACACAAGTAATGAGCATATTACCTGATGTAATTTTTTTCTGGGTTTATAGAGGTGAATTTTAAGGGTTCTGAAGATGGATAAATGAGGACGGCTAGCACACTTGCTGATGTTTTTTTTTCATTTTGTTTCAATTTTTTTTTTAAGTTTTTTTTTTTTTTTTTCTCTTTCCGCGCATTTATTTCCTGGAGTGTTTTGGCGCAAACTGTGAACTTCAGCCCCTCTCCGCAGCGGGGAGGCAACAGCGGGGAAGGCGCCTGCTGCTTCCACAGGATGCCCGTGCCCCCGGCCCGCTGCAACCTGCGGGAGCCCCGGCCCGCGGCTCCGCACCTGCGGGCCCCGGTCCCCTCCCGCTGCTCCCTCCCTGTGCCCGCGTAGGGTCACTGCCACTGCGGGAGCTGCCGTGCGTGGGGGGGTGGCGCCGGGGTCCGTGTGCCGCCCTCGGGCCTCGCCGTGACACTGTGTTCCCGCAGGGAGCGGCAGGAGCAGCTGATGGGATACCGCAAGCGGGGGCCCAAGCCAAAGCCGCTGGTCGTGCAGGTAAAGCGCGGGCGCCCAGCCCCACACCCCCGCGCTCTTTGCCGCGGGCCGTCCCCAGGGAGCTGCTTGCAGCGGGTTTCATCATGCTGAGGAGCCTGCGCACAGCCCGGGCGCCTCGCCTCGCAACGCCCCGGGGACCCCCAGCGCTGAGCTCAGCGGGTGCCCCAGCCCCGCCTTCCCTCCCCTCTGGGCCACGGAGCAGACCCGCTGTGCCCGTGCCCGGGTGGCATTAGCAGGCTGCTCGCGGGCTCGGCAGCGGCGGTCCTGCTCGGCCCCTGTTCCCAGACAGCTGATTGAAGGGGGCTTTTCTTCTTTTCATTGCTTCATTAATCTGGAGCAATGCACAGCCTCTAAGTTGGAGTGGGCTGGGGCCGCCTGCTAGAGGACGCGGTGCCCCAGGATGCAGCGTCCCGTAAGGAGAGCTGCTGGAGGGGCGGGGGTTCCACCCGAGCCTTCGGCACCTGCCGGAGCTCTGGCACCTGGTTCTCCAGCCCTGTCTGACCGCAGCTTTGGTTTTACATTGCAGCTTCCCTCCTTTGCCCGCCGCTCAAACATCCTCACGGGGCTGCAGGACCCAGCCGTGGACACCAGGCCCAAGCTGGACCTCGGCTCCTCTGGCAAGAGCCAGCAGCACCAGTATGAACTTAACAGCAAGAAGCACCACCAGTACCAGCCCAATGGCAAGGAGAGCAGCATGAAGCACCAGTCCCACAGCAAAGGGAAGTATTACTACCAGTTGAACAGCAAGAAGCACCACCACTACCAGCCGGACCCCAAGATGTACGAGCCCCATTACCAGCCCGGCAGCAAAGAGCCGCAGGGCCAGGCCTGCTTGGACAATAACAAGACACCCCTGGTCACCCACCCAGACAAGTGGGCTCATGGCCCAGCCAAAAACTTGCTGGGCCCAGTCAAGAACCTCACAGCAGAGAGCAAAAATGGAGCCGAGAAGAACCTGTCCAGTGGTACCGCGCCGCCCCCCAGGGACAGGGTGACCAGCAATGGCCTTGGGGGAAAGATGAAGATCGTCAAGAACAAAAACAAGAATGGGCGCATTGTGATTGTCATGAGCAAGTACATGGAGAACGGCATGCAGGCAGTGAAGATCAAGTCTGGGGAGCCTCCCCGGAAACGGGCTGCGGAGGAGAGGACTCCTAAGAAGGGTGGGGAGGAGAAGGTAGAGGCTTGGAGGAAGCCAGGGGAGGAGAGAGTGGTGGTCAGCAATGCCCTGAGTAAAGCAGAGGGTGAGAGCCGGCAGCCCCCTGCAGAGCTGGAGGAAGGTCCCCAAAAGACTCCCTTGGCCAAGGAGCTGCCCCTTCCTCCAGCAGAGCAGCCCTTGCAGCTCACTACCAAGCCGGACCTTGTGCCCTGGTCCCTGAGCCCCGTCTGCGAGCACAGCCCTTCCTCCATGGGACTGAACCTGTCCAGCGCTGGCTCGCGGAAGCGCTGCCTGTCGGAGCCGCACGTGGAGCGGGAGCCGGGCAAGAAGCGCCTGACCTCCCGCAGCATCAGTGCCCCCACCTGCCTCAGCCCCCCGGCCCCCGAGCGGCCGGAGCCGCCCGCCCAGCCCGAGGTCATCCTGCTGGACTCGGACCTGGACGAGCCCATAGACTTGCGCTGCGTGAAGCCGCGGGCGGAGGGTGAGCTGGCCCTGGCGCAGGTGAAGCCGGAGCTGCCGCCACCACCGCCGGCTGAGAAACCGGCCCCGGAGGCTCCGCAACCCCAGGAGGCCACAGAGGAGGAGGAAGAGGAGGAAGCCGAGTCCCTGCAGGAATTCAAGCCCTTCTTTGGGAATATAATTATCACAGATGTGACCGCAAACTGCCTGACTGTGACCTTCAAGGAGTACGTGACAGTGTGAGGTGGGATGGCAGCTGCTCCCCATGGGAGCTGCCCGCCCATCCAGGGGCCGCTGGCCCCACAGCCTCCCTCCAAGGTACTGGTGCCCCTTCCCCGGAGCCCACGTGCCCCTGCCCGTGCCGCGGCGGCCGAGCCTGCTGTCTCCACCGAGAGAGACAGGGACAGGGCCACCGGGGACGCTGGGACAGGGCCAGGCACGGTGGCCATCCCTGCCACGTGGGGTGACCTCGCCACTGCTCCCGCCCCGCAGCTGGGGGCTGCTCCAGGACCTGCAGGCAATGGGACACACAAGGATGGGACCCGCCAGTTACTCAGAGTTATAGTATTATATTTTAACAGTGCTAACTTGTCAAGTGATTCTTGCTCCCGTTTGTACGTGGTGTTATTGAAATGTATTGTTTGAGCTGAAAGCTGGTCGCTCCCTGGCCACGCTAATATATTTATTTGTAGGTATTTATATAATGAAATATAAAGCCTAGATTTATGGAGTCCCTAGATCACCTTATAAACTATATCAAACGACTATTTTCTGTTTTCCTTTTTAATCATTGAGCATTTGTTAGTCTTGGTCCCTTGCCCTCCCCACGACCCGCAGGACCATCCCGTATATATTTTTTGATACTGTACACATGTGGTGTTTCTATGTGCAAAAAAAATCGTTATCTAAAGCTAAACGAGCTATTATAGAAATTGCTGCTATTAGAAATGTCTAAACTATAAGCTTCCAATTATTAATTGCTTGAATGTAAATATTAAATGGAGATGTTGAAAGTGCATTTGATGTTCTGCAGCTAGTGTAGATCGGAGTGCAAAGCCCAGCTGCTGAGAGCTGCCAGCGGCGCATCCTGGTCTGAGGGCTGTGTCACAGGGGAAGAAATGTATCATGCAATCATGGCAAAGGACTATAAACCTTTACAAAAACTACCGGGATTTGGAGTGTGTTTGTTACAGCATTACGGATGGCAGGTCCCTGTGTGGGCAGGCTGCAGCTGGGCTGCCCCAGAGCCGGTGCCTGCAGGTTAAAAATTGGCTCTGAAATGCAGCATATTGAATATAGGTCAGTTTTCACCCCAGGAGTGTTGTGCCCGCAGTGCTGAGGGCACCCTGTGTTGTGGGTGGGCAGCGAGGCCACAGGAGCCGCTGGTGTGGTGCTTCCTTCCTGCAGTGCCCAGGCAGGGCTGGCCTCCTCCAAAGTGGGCTGTGGGAGGTCTGTGATGGGAACCTGAGAAAGCTGTGGAAGCACAGGCTGGGAAGGTGGCACAGTGGTGGGTGATGGTTGCCATCCCAGCAGTGCCATCCCATTGTTGGGGAGGGTCACAGTTAGATAAGAAGTTGAATGTCTCCTGAAAGGAGGATGGTCCAAATTCCACCAAGAAAGCTGCAGATATCTCTGAACAAGATTAATAATTGCTGGAGTCTACTGAAAATACAGTGCGGGGCTAATTCTTTACAGGAGGGCTTACAGCGTGGTGGCTGAGATATGGTGCTCAGTCTCTGTCCCCCCCAGCGACCCCCTGTCACCTCCCCAAACAGAGTTGAGTGCCTGGGCAGTGCTGCCCTCCAAACCTGGTGCTGGCAAAACTGGCTCTGCTGCCAGCAAAACCGGCTCTGGTGCCAGCCTGTCTCCTCTTGGGCTTTTGGTCAAAGTCGATGTCTCCTCCAGCAAAGATCTTGGTTGAAGTATCGTTGATGGTGCGTTGCTGTGTGTGGACCAGAGCCATGAGCTTGTGAGAAGCAAATGTAATTGGTTTGGGTGAGGTGGACCCTGCAGTGGTACCTGAGCTACCTGAGACATGGGGTGAGGGGCAGCCCTGCGTCCTGCTGTCACACAGTGTCTCTGTGCCCAGGCATGTGGCAGTGCTGTTCCCACAGCACGAATAACCCCCATCTTGTGTTGCCCACTTCTGGGCCACGCAGGCTTCCCAGGTGTCCTTCCACGTACATAAATTCCAAACTTACCTTGGTAATTGTTCCTTTGTAAATCCTGAGGGTCGTGTGGTGTCTGTGGGAAGGTGGGACAGCATCCAGCCAGGTGTGGATCGCAGTGGGAACTCCTGCACGTGCCATCCAACCCAGGTCTTGCCTACAGCAGTCGTGCCAGAGCAGGAGCACTTTTCCAATGCAGTTTGGATTAAATTGCAGGAAAAGTAATCACTGGGGGTGTGGATGCCATTTTCCCAGCTGGAACAGCCAAAGAGGCTTGTGTCCAGGTGGGACAGCCTGTGGACACCGTTGTTGCAGATGTAGGTTTTGCTCTGGTGTAGCTCAGGTTGCTTAAACTGGTTGGTGTGGGCAGGGTCAGTGCTGACAGCTCAGTTCTGCCCGGTTTTGGTTGATGCTCCGAAGCCAATGGACACTTGGGCAATGTCCAGTGCTGGGGTGTCCACCTGCCTGTGCAGAGGCCCCAGTGCTGGTGGTTTGTACACCCAGGGCAAGTGGAAATGGTGAACTCTGATTAAAATCAACATTTGCCTGATAGCTGTGCTGAATGTTAAGAGGGTTTTAATCAACGCTACGTGTCACCAGAGCTCTGTGGGTGACATGCTGAGGGTGCTGTTGGGGCAGGTGCTGGTGAACCCCATTCTGCACCAGGGGGTGCCCAGGGATGGGTTGGTGGGAAGTGTTTCCCTGCCATCCCAGGCTTCACTATCAGAACATACGATCAGAAATGATGCATTTCCCTTGATTAATTAAGCTAATGGTTATCTGAAAACAAAAATGGCATGGAAGAGGAGACGCATGCTCAGAATGCAAAATGTGATTTATGAAAGGGGAAGTGCGGCTCAACAGACAGCTACGGGAGCCAGTGCAGGAGCGGGGCCGGGCCACGGCTCCGGGGCAGGGCGGCTGCCAGGGCACAACTTGCTCTTTAGCCAGACAAAGGTAGATGAAACCAATGGGGTTTCTCACAAATAGCAAGTTGTGTCTTTGAACGTGGGCTTGCAGGCTCCGGGCCAGAGCCTGGGCATTGCTGCCGCCGTGAGCCGGCTCGGCAGCTCCCTTCCCTGGGCTGTAGGTGTGCAAGCTCTGGGCAATTAATAACTGCTGCAGGTTTGCAGTTAGCTCACTCAGCTCATTAGCATTTCTGAAAATGGAGGGTGTTGTGTTGCCAGTTTTTAAGGAAACACTGACTCTCTGAGCGTGTGTTCCTGAGTTCCCTCCCTGCACCCACCACCCCCGGGGCCGCAGAAGCCCCTGAAGCACTGTCTGTGCCGGCAGCAGCCGTGGTTGGTTTGAGGCACCGTTTCCCGGAAACCACACAGCCAGATATTTCTTACTTTAGTAGTTTGATCATGTTTATCACAACTCCAGCAGCTTCCGGTGCTGTGAAAGGTGTGATAAGTAGTTACTGGTTTAAAAGCTGCGCCCTTCCCTTGCTGGGCCGGTTGGCTGGGAGAGATGAAGTGTTTGGATATGAATTACTTACTCCTGCCACTCTCTTTCTCTAGTAAATGCATCAAACCTAAATGCCTGTTACTGAGCAAATTAACGTGGAGTCCACGGTGACTTCCAATGGTTATCAGAGTGATCCAGGGCGAGATGGAGCGTCACCACGCTCCATTAGGAAGACTGGTGTGCGCTACATTTAATGTATTTCCCAGGAATGTGTTAACCTCTGCTTGGTTTGGATTTATTCCAGACAAACATTTGCTGATGTAAAAGGAGAATTTGTGTTCGTCTTTGAGCCCTTCTGAAAGGGCCTGATGGATCCGCGGCTGAGCACAGAGGAGAGGCAGCAGCTCTGTGCTGATCCTTTCAGGTTCTCCCCTCCCCATGGTGGTACCAGTGTCTGCACCGGCACTGAGCTGGGATCCAGCTCCATCGCCAGCAGCTGCCATGGCCCTGTGTGGTTTCAGGAGGTGTCAGTGTGATCCCTGCTCCATGGAAAGTCATGGAAGCACCATCCCCAGGCAATGACTGTGGCACAGTGGCAACGTGGGCCCCAGGGCTGGGTGGAAGGGTTCCATCCGCTGCGTGAGGATGCTGTAATGAAGAGGGATGTTCAGTAAGCACAAAACATAGAGCTGATGTGTTTTAACCAGTGTAAGAAACAGCCTTGTGGGAACTGGGAGGTCCAGTCTGGGAATGGGTCCAGACTTCAGGTCCAGACTGGGAATGGGAGAGGAGCTTCTCCTCGAGAAGGGCAGAAGGTGGAGGTAGGTGTGTGCAGTGGGAAGTGGAAGATTTCCCTGGCAGTTGGGGCACTCAGTGCTTTTGCTCATACATGGGTGGGGGCAGCTCCTCCATTGTGTGCATTTTGTGGGATTTTTCCTTTATTTTCCCATTCTTCTCTCATTTTGCTATGCAGTGTCAGGAGGTGCCTGTGTGGCTTTGCTGAATGTGGTGATCTCAGCATCCGTCCCCCACTGGAGAAGTCAGCAACAAGCTAAAGCATTCATGGCCACGTTTTGGGAGGGAAACCCCTGCTTGGGTTCTGTTTTTCTAGGCCTGTCCCCTTGAGCACAGCCATACACGTGTCAGCTGCTATAAACCATTTTACCTAAAACTGGATCCAGTGGGGCTGATCCAGCAGCCACTGAGGGGGTTTACTGGGTTTTGGTGGGGTTGGTGTCCCTCTGTGTGGGAGAGCGGCTGTGGGAGGGCAAGACCAAGGTGCAGCCCTCTCAACTGAACTGGGACAGCTGGCAAGGGGATGGCAAGGGGATGGAGAAGGGGCTTCTCCACTTCAGCCCCAGCCCTGAACTCCCATATCTCCCCCATTCCATGGGGCTGCCTCTGGTTTGAGCAGTCAAAAAAGTCTGGTAGTAGGAAATCCTCAGTCTCTCCACAGATAAGATCATTTGGACTCAGCCCAGATTCATGTGAGATCTGTCGGAGACGGCCACAAGGACACAACTCTGTTTACGTTTGCACCAGAAGAGGAAGGCAGCTGCACCGAGCCAGCACAGCCCAGACCATCCCCAGGTGCTTCCAGAGCCTTGTGGAGTGGCTCTTGATGGTCCCCTGTGCCTGGGAAAGCTCCTGCCTGCACCCTGAGCTGGGGAGAATCCCCTTACAGGCAAACTGAAGCATCTCACATGTTCAGGAGGCAGCTGGGCCAGCAGTGTCTGACCTAGGCAAGGTCTGTGGCATGGCCCAGCCTCAGACAGCAGCAAGGGAGAGCTGTGGTGTGAGCATGAGGTTGGATGGAGATAGGGGCTGAGCGCCCTCGCTGCACTCCCGAGTAGGGACCCCCTTGGTTGCTGCAGCGAGTGACAGGAGAGGGGGACAAGGTGGGGGTGGGGTGAGAGAGGGGCTGAGGTGGCTGTGGTCAGGTGTGTGCAGCCTGCTAGGGAAGGAAAAGAGGTTGGTGGTGGGTTGGAAAGGAGATCAGAAAGGGAAGAGGGACCTGGTGGTGCAGCTGCTCATCAGAGCCATCCCTGGATCTGTGCCAGCGCACGGAGTCTCTTGGAGACTGAAGGGGTGTTACTGCATGACAGACCTTTGGGTGCAAATGGGAGAGAAATGAGGGTCTCTGTAATGATGAAAGTTTGGGCCAGGCCCTGGCAAGGCTGAGGGTGGCTGGGGTCTCCTCCCCCCGGGCAGGGAGCCGCTGGTGCCTCCCGTTGCAGGGTGAGATCCCAAGCTCATCCGAGAGCCATTTGCCAGCACCTCCTGAGGTCGTTTCTCAGAGGAGCCGTCAGTTCAGCTGACACCTTGATGTAGTTTAAAGCAAACTGCAAACATGAAGATTTATTTTTATCGAAGGAGCAGGCATATAAAACATGCTGTGCGACACAGCAGGAAGCACCCTGGGTCCCAGGAGCTGGGACTTGGGCACGCCGGGCTGTGCCGTCCCTGGGCGACCCTGCTGGCAGCAGGCCCTGGGCTTCCAGGGTGGGGAGAGAAGGAAATTTGATCACCGACTGCCAAACCCTCCAGGATTTCCAAACCCTCCAGGGTTCCCAAACCCTCCAAGAGGCCTGTCAAACACAGCACCCTTTCATAAGGAACAGGGCTGGCACCAGGTGGGGGGGCAGGTACTGACCCAGCCAAGTCACCGAGGCTGAGCTCTGCCGGTGCTACAGGCTCTGTCCCAGGAAGCTCCTGAGAAGTGGGGCATGGCCACACTCCCGTTTTCCAGGGGGTTTATGCATTGCCACGGCCTGAATGTGGACGCAGCTTCCATAGCATAGAAGTGCTTCAGTCAGAATGTCTTAGTTGGAAGGGAGAAAGGGGATAACCAAAACCTTTCAGAGGTGTTGCTGTTGTGCTGTAGCGGCCGGGGCGAAGACCTGGATATTATTAGAAAATGCATTAACAGCAACCTGGATGGAGGGTCTGAGCTGATGGAAGCTTTAACAAACATGTATTTAATTTGGATATAAAGACTGTGCTGAGCAAAGAATTCTGGTTGGGGAATTTTTTTGGTTCTGATTTGGGAATTGGGAAGCCCCTGGGTGTTTCACCTATGTCCACGGTAGGGATGAGTCGGGGATGTACAGCACAAGGGATGGTGGTGTTTGGTAATGGCTGTGAAATGAGCCACAGAAGGAACAACCTGCCCCAGGGAAGGGTCCAGGGACTCCGGGTTTGCCCCCTTCCCTGATGCCCAGCAGGGGAAGGTGTCACTTCGTTTATGAAGCACAAGAGTAGGAAAATCAGGATGACTCAAATATCACACGTTATCCCTCGGCTTCAGCAGCCTAGGGGCAGCTCCCACAGCGGCGAACAACAAATTAGGACTCAGCGTTTCCCGCCCGCCCGGTGCCGCCAGTGGCGGGGGGACGAGAGCTCAGCCCGGGGGCAGCCGGTGGGACCGGGCTGCTCCCGGGGATGTTCCACGGAACCGTGTCACGCCGCGTGGGCATCGTCACGCCAGCCCCGAGGCGGGACCTGTCCGCAGCCGCTGGAGAGAGCGAGGAAGCGGCGGGGGCGGCGAGCGGGGCTGCGGCAGCGGCGAGGGCGAGTGCGGGCTAAAATGGCCACGCCGGGCTGCGGGCGTGGGCTGTGCCATGCGGGGAGGGCTCATTCCCCGGGCGGCACGCTGGGAAAGGGGCGGCAAACCGCACCGGGGAACGCGGGGAGCGGCAGAGGGGCGGGCAGCCCTCGGCCCCGGCGCTGGGGAGAGCGGTCCCGACCCCCTGAAAATGCCCTTTGTGATAGACTGGGCATCGTGTTTCAGAAGATGAGGGTTAGGGGGGTTCCCCCTCTGAATTTCTGGGTCCCTGACCTGGTACCGCCCTATCTCCCGCACCCCGGAGGCGGATGCCCCTTCCCACTGCCCGTGCCTCTGAGGGGAACGGGCTCCCCAGGTTCGGGAAGCTGCTCGGGAAGAAATACTTTATATTTTGTCTGAAAGAAAAAAACCAATGGAGCGTCAGGTTCTTGTTAGTACCGAATACAAGGTGTGGGGAGGGGAGGTTTGTTCGGTATCAAGGAGCCACCGAAGCATCTCAAAACACAAAATAGATGGTAATATTGACATATGCTTGGAAACGTTAGTTTTCACACATTAGTATTTCCACACTGCTGAAAAATGAAGGCTGAAGCGTTGTCCCCGCTGTACCCATCCATTTGCCGTGCGGTGCAAGCCAGGCTGTCATTTTAGCATCAGGAATGTGCACTGGATCCAGCCGTGACACTGTCCTTCTTCCGCCTGTGTTCTTTTGGCACATGAAGTCACCAGCAACAGATAAACCAGGGGGATCCGTGGTGGGTTGTGCAGAGAAGAGGCTGCGGTGGTCGGACACCAGCGGTGCCTCCCCTCTCCCCGGCGGCTGGTGGAATGATGTCTTATCTCGAGTTTAAGGGCTCAACCTGACCCTGAGCCATTTTTAACCCGAGGTGGGAAGAGCCCTCCCTGGGTGTCTCTCTCTGCTTTGAAAAATCTTTCACTGGCTCCACGGTAGCCGATTTCCTGATGTTTTTCCTTTTTGTAGCTCTGCCACCTGAAGCAGACCCACTTTCTCAGGGTTTGATGCTCTGCTGCTTGAAGATGCTTTAACTCTCCGGACTTAGAAATAACTCGTAGAGCAGAGCCCCAACAAGAAGGCGTCTAATCTAATGTATTCCATTTCCATATTTTGTGCTGCAAGCAGCAATTTGTGGTTCGGCAGCAGCGGCTGAGCAGGGACGAGCATTATCGCAGGAATTCCTTCCATCTCATGCCTGAGTATGTGACAAAGTCTCGGTCGTGGCATTGTCTCTCTGCTCTCGGGCTGTCAAATTTAACTTTGCTTTCTTTCCTCCTGCCTTTGCCCGGTGTCCCCCGCCCTCCCCCTCCCGCCGCCCACGGTCCCCGTGGCTGAGAATGGCTGGTGATGCCACGTCCCAAGTGCTGGGAGACCAGGACGCAGAGCTGGGGGGTGGCACAGGGGCCGTGAACAGCAGCACCCCCGTGTCGTGGGCTAGGAGCGGCCAGCGTGGGGCTCAGCACAGCCCGCTGCGAGCTGGAGTTCCACGGGGCGAGGAACCTGCGTGGGGGCACCTGGGACCGCGTCCTGCGAGGAGCTCAGCCACAGAAGGGGCTGCGATGAGCGGGGGGTTGGTTGTTGCAGAGAACCAGCCCGGCAGCCGCTTGGTGGGGGGTTGAGGGGCTTAGCCATCCCTGGGGGGTCCCGGCACCTTCCCCCACCGGGGCAGGGTGAGCTTCCAAAGTGTCCCCGTTTCCCTGCTCCCGGAGAGGAACCATAGCAGGAGGAGCCGAGGAGCCAAGGCTGAACCTGCCCGGGGGACGGGGGCCCCCCGCCAGCACCCGGTTTGCGGTCAGGCATCGCTCTGTCCCCGTACACATTCAACACTGCCCGAGGAGTTGAACAACAAACCTCCGCGGCAAGGACCGCCTCGTACAGCCGCTCTCTCGGTGCCACCGGGAGCTGTGTCACTTGGCGGGCGGGGGACAGGGACGGGCACAGGGACAGGGACGGCACCGCCACCGGTGAGGGTTCCCCGTGTGTGCAGGGGACCGAAGGCAGAGTGGGGCGGCGGTACTGCTCGGTGTGTGGCACTGGTGAGCCCGCTTTCGCGTGGAACAGCCTCCGGTAGCTGAGAAGAGACATTGAAATATTGGAGAGGAGTCGGGGAGAGACGGAGGGATGGCGGGGGGCGCGGGGAGCCCCAGAGTGAGCCGCGGGGGTGCCCGGCCTCCCGAAGGGAAGGTTAAGGACATCTTGATCAGCCCGTAAAGCTCTCCCAGGGAAGAAATTCAGGGGCGCGGCTGAGCTTTCATCCAGTAAATGCAGCAGACACGGCAGGATCCAGCGGCTGAGTCCGCACCAGCAGGAGCTGGAGCTGGAATGCGGTGCCATTTTCACCGCGTCAGAAAAAAAAACATCCAGGTGGGAGGGCAGAACCCGGTTTGCCTGGCATAGCTGGGAGAGAATTCCTGGATCCAGCCCCAGGTTGCTGCGGCAAAAGTCAGAGAGGGGGTGATCCAGAGCCTGTGGGACAGGGGCAGGCGGTGGGGGGTTATAGTGGCCCCCTAGTCTTAAGCACCTTTATTTTATGCACCTCACGGTCCACTGTGCCCTGCTGGGTTTGTGCCTTTATCAGTGGCTTTTATAAGCTGAATCCCTTCTCTCCAGGGCGCTGCCTGCACACCACCACACGCGGGCACCTCGGGGACGGGGAGGCGGCTGCGGCGTGGGGCTTCCCCTTCCCCGAGTGTCAGATGGCAGCCGCGGGGAAGCGAAGGCGAGGTGGGACCCCCACCCCGCCTGGGGCCCCGCAGCGCTGTTTGTTGCTGGACTGCGCAGAGGGGTCAGCGGGGACAGGGAGAAGGAGATGGGGAAACAGAGACGGTGGGGGGCCCGGAGGCTAGGTAGGGAGGAGGGACATTCTCCCGGGAGAAGCTGGAACGGACCAGGGCAGAGACCAGGGATCCGCCCCGAGTCGGTGCAGCACCGGGGGCTTCGCAAATCCCGGCGTCGAGGGGAGCCGCAGCGAGAAGCCGGGGTGCTGGAGGGGGCCACCAGGGTGGATGCTGGCGGCGTCCGCCGGCGTCCAGCGCCGGAGCCAGGATAAGCCCTCCGCTCCCCGCCCCCGTCAAACACAAGGCGAGCGGGTGATCCCGGGGACATCAGCCGGCTGCGTCCCGCCGAGGGAGGAAACGTCCCGCGGTCCCGGCAGGGGCAGGAGGAAAACGAAACGGGCCTGAGGAAGCGGGGGAGAGCGGCAGCCCGGCGCGTCTGGGGCAGGGTGCGGCCTGACCAGGCAAGGGATGCCCGGACCGGTTCGGCCCAGCCCGGGCGGGGCTTCCATCCGCATTGCCGCAGTGACGGGCGGCGGAGCGCGGCCGGGCCGGCGGGCTCGGCGCGGCGCTGCATTGCAGCACTGCAGGAGCCCCCTCCTTCCCCGCTCCCTTCTCCGCCCTCCGCCGCCGCTCGGCTCCGGAGGCCCAGCCCGGGGCACGCACCGGCCCCGCCGCGCTCCGCTCCCACTCGCACGGGGCATCAGTCGCCGCCGCGCCGGGGTCTCCCGAGTAGTGCCACATCCGACCGCCTCCCCCGACCCGGGAATGCAGCCGTGGGAGAGGGACGTGCACCCACCGGCGGGGTTCCCTGGTTGGTGTCAACCCGGCGCTCATCAATCCCGCGCGGGTGGAGGGACCGGCCGCCCCCGTCGGGGCATTCGCTGTCGTGCCTGCCCGTCCCCGCGCCGCCAGTGCTGTCCCGCGGTTCGTCCCGGCCACCTCCCTCCGTTCCCCTACCACCCTCCCCGGTGGTCTGGCCATGCCGGCAGCCCCGACGGGGCGCCCGGCCTCGCGTGGGCCAACCACTGTCCCCACAGGTTTCCCGCGAGGGCGTTTGGGGTGGTCCCGCGGGGAGCCGGGACCGCCATCGAGACCGGGCAAGGCTGAAGGGTGCTGTACCGGTCGGCACGGCCCCGCCACGGACCCTCCCCGATGGGACTGTCCCCTCGGTCGTCAGGGCACTTGCACTGCCCATGGGGCGAGCGGAAGGAGGTGACCGGTCCCGCTCCCGTCCATCGGGAAGGGAAGCCGGGGACCGCGCTCCGGCATCCTCCACTTGGGGACAGCGGCCCGGAACTCGGTGCCAGCCCCGCGTGACAGGGTCCTGCATGGACTCGGGCAGTCACGACCCTCGGGCGCTGCGTGCGCGGGGCGCGAAGGGGAGCGAGGCAATCCCGGTGGGAAGGTGCCGGCGGTGGCCGCGCGTCCCGGGACCAGCCCCGCTGCCAGGTGCGGCGCGGCGGGGGTGGGAGGGAACGGGGACACGGGCGGCGGGGGGCGTCCGCCCCGGCACAACGGGGGCCCGTTCCCAAGGCTCCCGCTCTGTCTCTGCTTTGGGAAAACGCCAGCACGGTAACAAAATGGCGGGGAAAGGGTGGGATTGTCACGGCGAGCCCTGCGGCGTAGCCTGGCCACCCCCGGCCCCGCCCGCCTGGGCTCGGGGCGCTCGTCCCGGCGGAGGGCAGAGGGGCGGGGTGTCCCCTGGGCTGTGCCGCCGCCCGGCCCCGCCGCCCGGCTGAGCTCTGGTGGAGAAGCAGCTGCAGAAAATGGCTGCTCGGCGGAGCCCGCTGAATCCTGCCATGGGGGGGGGACGGCGAGGAAGCGGCGCAGCCCTCCCCGTCGCCCCCCACCCGGGGAGCCCCGAGGCGGGCGGCGCGGGGCAGGATCGGAGGTTCCGCAGGGCGGCNGCCCCGATCGCGCCCGGCCCGTAGCGCCGTGCACGCGCCCGCAGCCCCCGCCCGGTACCCGCCGAGGCAGCGGCGACTCCGAGCCCGGGGGAGCGCGGCGGAGGGGCGGCCGGTCAACCCCCGCAGCCCGACACGCCGGAGGAGCACCAGCCCCGCAGCCGCTCCCGCAGTGCCCGGTTTTGCTTTCGGTTTAAAATAAAATAAAAATAAAATATATAAAAGTAGTCGGGCCGTGGGCACGCGGCACCATGCGGCCACGACTTGGTCACGCACCGGCTCCGCTGCGAAGCCGCAACGAAAACTCGACCCCGTGGCCCTGCACCGTGTCGCCGTCCCCCGCCCGTCACGGCGGCTGCCCTCTGGAGTTTGCCCGCAGGGCAGGAGCGGACACGCGTGGATGCGCGGCTGTCGCCTGCGCTGCCGGAGGTTCCCTCCCCGCCGATGGTTTTCGCGGGTGTCTGTGGGGTGAGGGAATGTCCCGAAAACGGGATTGTGGGAGCCAAGACGGGGAGATCCTTTCCCCACCCGAGAGCGGGAGAACCTTCCCCCGCGGCCGGTCCGCACCGTGGCGGCTGGACACGGGAAGGCACTTTGCCCTGCCGTGGGTGCGCGCATCGCGGGTGGCGCCCGCGTGCGCGGAACGCGCCGTCTTCGCCGCGCACGGTGCAAAGGGCGCTGCTACCTTTTGTGAATACCTCGCCAGCGTTGCCCCCCCGGCCGCCCTCCTCCGCAAAGTCCCCCGATCTTTGTGCCTCAGATCGGGGTCACCCCAGTCCGTGCAGCGCCGCGGCTGCCCGTTCCCCCCTTGCCCACGCAAGGTCCCGCTTCGCGGAGCAACGGCACCGCCCCGTCCCGCCGGCTGTCTCGGCCCGCGGTCCCGCCGAGTGCTCTGCCGCGAGTGGGACAGACACGGTCGGCTTCCTCCGTGACCCGCGTTGCGGAGACAGAGGACCGGTGGGGTCCCGCCACACTTCGAGAGTGCCGTGGGCTCCCAAGTGCCGTCGGTGTCCACGGAAGACCCGCGGCGAGATGGCGGGTCGGGAGCCCCGGGTCGGGAAGGGGCAGCGAGGCGGCAGCGGGCCCGGGGGGGTGAGGGGCGCACACTAGGTGGGGTCTCGTCGGGGGTCTCCCGTGGGCGCGGGGCGTCCCCGCTCGGTGCCCGCGGGGGTCCCGGCCGGGGGCGGAGGGGCCGCGGGGCCGCTCCCCCCGCGAGAGCCGTTGCTGCGATACGGGCGGGCCAATCAGCGCTCACCAGCTCACCCGGGCCCCGGCACCGCTTCCTTATATGGTGCGCGCCGTCCGCGGGGCGCCGCGCGCATCACCAAATAAGGGCATGAACCTAAATACAGCACCTACCTTGGGCCGGTGGGCGGGGCCTCGGCGCGGGCGGGGCTGGGCCGCGCCCCCCGCCCCACCGGGCCCGGGCTCGCCGCTGCCGCCGAACCCCTCCCGCCCCGGGGAAGCCGCCGCTGGTCATTAAGCGGAATGCAAATGAGCAGAGCTTCACCTCTAATTGCTTTTGTTAAAAGCGGAGTCGCGGGGCCGCGCGCGAGCGGGCGACGACGGTGGGGACGGGCGGGGACGGGCAGGGACGGAGCCGGGACAGAGCCGGACTGGGTGAAAGATAGAGGTGGCGGCAGCCGCGGGCGGCTCGATTCCCACTCTGTCTCATTTGTCACATCTCAGCTCAGTTCTACCCC
This sequence comes from Dicrurus megarhynchus, assembly GCA_013399195.1. Classification (NCBI taxonomy): domain Eukaryota; kingdom Metazoa; phylum Chordata; class Aves; order Passeriformes; family Dicruridae; genus Dicrurus; species Dicrurus megarhynchus. Next base: position 171,430 of record VXAD01012661.1, on the reverse strand, counting down.
CGGCGGGGCCGTGGCCACTGGGCCGCGCACCGCGTTCTGTCCCGCCCTGGCGGGGCCCTCGCGTGGCCACTGCCCACTCATGACGCTTCTTTGGCCGCTGCAGGGACAGATCCTTCTGCTGTCCTTGCGCGATCACCAGCCGGCGGGACGGAGACAAGCCGGCTAGACGGGGTGCGGGAATACCCCGGAACATTCCCGTTTCCGCGCCCCACGCCGTATTCGAGCCGGTTCCTCCCTCTCCCCATCCGCAAACAGTTCGTGTTTATGTTCCTACAAATAATGAGCAAATTCAGAACCCCCAGGAACAAAAGATCTTTTGTGCGGAGCGCTCGGAGCCTGGAGCGGGCGATAAACGGCGCCCCCCGGCCCCCCGCCCCCGGGAGCGGCGCTTTCCCCGCCCGGGCGGTTCGAGGCGATCCGCGGAACTGCAGCGCCGGGGGTGACAAGGGGCTCCGGGTATGTGACGGCACGCCTGGAAAACGGAGAGCGGGCGCTTTGCCGTCGGGGCGCTCCGTGGGCGCTCTTCGCAGGGGACCGCGCGGGGATTCCGCCGTTCAGTCTCGCCGGAGCGGGGGCTCAGGGCACGCCGCCCCAAAGAACCGATGGCTGCAGGACACGCGTGGGCCTCTCTCACGAGCTAAGCCGATGCGGGAGACTCCCCTGCGTTCGTGGGTCTGTGCTGCTGGAAAGAACGGCGGCTTCTCTCCGTGCGTGGGGACCGCAGAGGGAAAAAACCCCGCGCTTCGCCCCGGGGCTTGGCACGGCTCCCGGGGGCTCCTGCGGGCGCTCCGCCCTGCTGAACCGGCGGTGCGGGGGGGCTGCCCAGGCGGAGGGGGCGGCAGTGCCCCCCGGGGTGGCGGGAACGCCGCCGGTTGCGCAGAGGCGGCAGCCGCCATTTCCAGGAGGACGGTGCCACCTATGGAAAGCACCTGGAATTCACCGGGCCGGCGGGGACGCGCCGGGAAGTGCAGCCTTTCCGTGCCGCACCGTCGGGACGAGGCCGGGCCACGCCCGCCGCTTCCCGGGCGGGGCCGTGGAGCATCAGAGGGGGCTTGGCCGCCACGGTCCTCAGTACCGACTGCCCCGGGGAGGATGTGCGGCTCGGTCCCGGAGCGGCGGCGCGACCAGACCCGGGATGGGCGCTGAGCTGCATCTCCTCGGGCCGGTCGTTTCGCTGACTGGCCAAAGCCTCCGCAACCGGGCAATAACGATCGAAGGGGCGGAGAGAAGTTCTTCTGCCCAGGTGCTCGTTGGAGTCCCTGAAGCCGGCATCCTCTCGCTCCCTCTGTGTCCGTCCACGCTGAGATCCCTCCGCGGCTCCGCCAGCCCCCTTCGGTCCCCGGACAAAGGGCAGCAACCGTACCCGGTGCCCTCCCAGGCGTCGGCCGGGCCTGAGCCGTGTCCACGGGGGCACGCTGCCTCCCGTCGCCACGCCGCCGGGAAAGCCCTGCCCCGTCATGAATTCGATGTCAAACACCTCGACACGAAAACTTACTCTCACAGGAATTTCCGGGGTCTTGTGGGCCGTCGGCGTCGCCGCTGCATGGGCACATCCGAGATCTCTCCTCCTCAGACCGGCAGCAACCCCGGCGGCACTGTGGGATCCCGGTGTCGCAGGTCGGGGCCGGTCGCTGTCTCCCCAGTTGTCCCCGAGCTTCGTTTCGGAAACGAAAAGGCAGCGTCTCGGGGGCCGGGCTGTGCCCCCCTCTCGGACAGGACCATGAGCCGGCGGTGCCGGTGGTGCCAAGGGGTCCCGGGTCCTCGCCCCGCCGTCGGCACAGCCCGGTACAGGTCCGTGGGGCAGTGAAGTGCCGATGGTCCTCCCGGCTCCATTCAGCTACCGGTGGAGAGAATAGTTTTCCTGCACGGCTCGGGAACGGAACCGAACCGGGAGAAACCCGCAGCCGAACCGGGCGGCTGGGTTGACCGGGAATCCGGGGCTGGCCTCCCCGTGTGTGCAGGGGAGTGTCCACGCAAGCAGGGAGCTCGCGTGGAAAGTGGCTCTGGGGCGCGCTCTGCCCTGCGCGGCGGCACCCGGGCTGCAGGATGCCTCTCCTGGGACCCCAGGGCCAGCCCGGTCGGGGGATCGGTTCGGGGGCGGGCAAGCTTTGGGGTTCTGCCGGGGGGCCACTTGCTTTGCCCCCGCTCCCCTCCGCGGTCCCAGAGTGGGGGCCGTGCTCGGATCGCCCAGGAGATGGGGACACTCTGGGGCGCGACTGTGGCATAAAGGGGTCTCTGAGGGGCACCGGCATCTTCGGCCACCCGGGGAACCGGGTCGGGTCGGGCTGGGAGCTGTGATGGATCCTGTCGTCCTGGACGCGGGTGGCCGTGGGACGGAGCAGCTTCTGAAGCACGGCCACCAGAGCACACGGGAGTCACGGGGAACTGCCCCGCTGCGATGCGGGGATCGATGGTGCCGGCGGTTGGGTTGGAGCCAGGTCCGCCCCGCCCGCCCCCTTCTCCTGGCTCAGCCGCACTCGGACACGCGCGCTCGCCCCGCCGCCGCCACGCGCGACCCCGAGAGGGACTCCAGCCCCTCGGTTTCGTTGCAAAACTCGCTGCCGTGGAAGCCCCCGCACAGCGAGAACGGAGGGGGGAGCCGGCCACTCTGCTCCCCAGCAGCCCTCTGAGCCCCGAGGAACTCATCGCACGAGTGCGGGCTGGAGGAGCGTAGACCCCGCAGCCGAGAGGATGGTTTGGGGTCAAATGGGTGGAAACGTGTCTCGCCAGTCCGGAGCTGTCCCCTTGTCGCCTCCGAGTCCCGGGATCCCAGAACCGGGTCCCGGGCCGGCGTGGGTGACGGGAGCCGCAGGGATGAGCGACACGATCCGGCCGAGAGCCCGTGGGGCGCCCAGGCATCTCCTGCCGTTGACCCCGGGAGCGTGGAGGGCTGCTCGTGCCCCGGCTCAGCTCCTGCTCCCGGTGGCTTGGTTGTGCGGGAGGGGCCCCCGCAGTGCCGCCGGCTCCGGGCGCGGGGGGTCTCCGGACACCCTTCGGCAGCGGTAGGAACTGCCCGGGTACAGTCCCGCCCGCCGCTGCCTCGTCCCGCACGGCTGCAGTAGCTCTGTCCCACTTTTCCTTCCGGGCCAAGACCCCCACGAGTGGCCGCAGCCCCGGCCCCGGCTCATCCACGCGCGGGGGCTTCGGGCGGTTCCCACGCAGCGGCGGTCGCTCCGCGCTGCTTTCCCCGCTCCGTTCTCGTTTGCATCTCGCCTTCTCCCTGCCCCCCCTGCACCTCAACCGGGCGCAGCCCCGGCTCCGCGCGGGTTCCGCGTGGGTTCCGGCGGGAGGATGAAACTATTTCTCCGCTGATGCCCTCGTGGGAGGCAGCCGGAACATCAGCTTCTGCCCTCTGCCCCCCTACGCGGGGCTCCTCCGCGCCGTCGCGCAGCTCCGCGCAGGCGACGGGGCAAAGGCAGCTGCTCAGTCGGGAGCTACGCGGCCCCTCGGGGTTCCCGTGTGGCGTCGGTACCGGGCGGCACGGCCTCGGATCCGCGATTCCAACCTGCACCGGGGACACCGGCAGTCAAAGTGCTGGGCAGACACCAACTTGCTCGGGCTGCGGCAGCCCCACGGCCACGGGAATGGGCGCCGCCGCGCCAGTACCCGCCGTGCCGAGGGGACACTATCAGCTTCCGACCCACAGCCCCGCGCCCCATCCCCGGACCTTGCGCCCGGTGCCGCCGGGTCTGTTCTCTACGAGGCACCTTCCCAGGAACGGGATCAAGTGAGCCGCGTCCACGCCAATTCACGAGTCGCCCCGCGACCAGCCTTAATTAACAACGATTAATTCGACATTAACGAAAAACTTCCCGGGACGCGGCTCGCCGGGGCCCGAGAGACCGCGGAGGTTGCGCTTCCCCCCGGCCCGGCTACGCCACGCAGAACCCGCGTGTCGCGGCGGCTCCCGTGGCCGCGGGGGTTCGAGCATGGTGTGGGAGTACACGGGAGCCGCGGAGTGGGAATCTTCCGGCTCCTCCCGGGAGCGCGGTTTCACTTTGGCCGCGGGCGGTGGGAGGAGGGATCTGCCCACGGAGACACACGACTCCCGAGTCCCGCGTGGAGCCGTGGCGTCCAGTTGTCGGCGGTCCCCGCGGGGTCCCAAAGCCCTACTCGTGTCCGCCGTTGGAGGTCCCTGCCCTCCCGGGTGACGCGGCGGCAGGCAGGATCCCCGGGAAGCAACACTCCTCGGGGCGGGAACAACGCCGGTGCCCTCCGGTCTCGGCTCCCCCGGGCGGCTTCCCCAGCCGGGGTAAGGGAAGGGTCTCGTAGCCCCAGCCCCAGGCCGATGCGGCCGTGGTCTCATTCACTGGAGGGCAGGCGCAGCTGGATCCCCGGGGCCACTCCCTCCGTGGGTTTCCCACGCGTGAATGTGGCGGCCGCGGAGGCCCGCTGCTCCTCGGCTTCGAGCTCATTAGCGGAGGGGAGACCGACGTGGGGGCAGGAGGGGAAGATCCACGAGAGGCTTCGTCTGGTCTCGTCCGTCGTGAACGGGGCCGCAGGAGCCCACTCAGCACCGCGCCGTGGTGCTGCGCGTCCCAGTCTCGGGGCAGTCCCGAGCGGCAGCGCTGCCCACGGACACGGAAACCGCTTCACTCCGCGGGATCGGGCTGGAGGGCTGCCCGGCCCTCCCACCGACGGCGCGGGGGGCGGATTGGGACCCTGCCCACTTGCGAGTGAGAAAGGGTCGCGTGGGACTTCCTGTCTCCCGGAGGCTGCACCGGTTTCCCGCGACTCGCACGTGTCTCGTTCTTCCGTGGCCGCCTCGGGGAGAAGGCGATGTCTCCCTACGCGGTGCCGCGGGGCGAGAGGCAGAGCCGGGGAGGGGATCCGGAGGGGGTACCGGAGGCTGGCAGCCTCGCAGTGCAGCCACGTTCCTACGCCAGTTTGCTGGCAGGTAATGCGGGAGATGCACCGAATCCTGCGTGGGGCCGCCCCGCTGGTCCCGGGTCACCTCTCCTCCCCCCTGGGATCGCAGCCGGGGGCTGCCGGCACAGCGAAACCGGCGGCCGCGTTGCCCCATTCTGTCGGTCGTGTCCGCGTCGCCGGGCAGGATTCGCGTTCCCGCAGTGGCGGCGGCGCCGAGCGGCACGCGCGACCGCGTCTGTCCGTGGACGGCTCCGCGGCACCGCGGGCTCCGCCGGTACCGGGACGTGCGGTTTGTGCGGGAGCGCGTCTACCCCTGACACCGCTCCCTTTGTCCGACCACCGGTAGGCGGGCCGGGCCGCGGAACCCCCCAGTCCGCACCGTCCGGGTGCCGCGGAACCTCCTGGCCCGTCCCCAGGGCTGCGAAACCCCATCCCACCCTTTCCCTATGCCGCGGGCCCCCTTTGTGCTCCGCGCCC
>VXAD01012661.1:154232-166023 GCA_013399195.1 Dicrurus megarhynchus | reverse complement strand
GGCTCTGCCTCCCCCCGCCGCGGGGCGGGCTCCGCTCCGCCGCTCCCGCCCTCCGCGCCCCGCGCCTGGGGGGGGGCAGTGTTAAATCCGCGCCTGGGGGGTTGTGTGTGTTAAATCCGCGTTATTTTTCATTGTTGCGTACCCCCCACTGCCCTCCCGCCCCCTGTTCCGCTCCCTGCTTGGGGCGTTGCGGGGGGACCTTTGTTGCGGGGCGGTTTGTCGCGATTTGTCGCGGTTTTCGCTCCACGCATATTTATTTTCGTCGCTTCCCATCCGCAGGGCCGTATGGAATATCTGGTCAAATGGAAGGGCTGGTCGCAGAAGTAAGTCGCCCGTGGGGACGCGGGGGGCTGCAGCAGGGGCCTGGGGGGATGCTGGCTGCACCCCCTGCTTCCCCTTTGTGCCAGAACGGGAACTAGGGCCCTCCCTTTATACCCCTATTTTTAATTTTATTTGTCTTGTCTCCTCCTGGCTCCTTATTCTGTTCCCTCTCTCTGTCCCGCCTTCCCCTCAGGTACAGCACTTGGGAACCTGAGGAGAACATCCTGGATGCTCGGCTGCTCGCAGCCTTCGAGGAGAGGTACAAGGCCTTTACTAGCTGTAGTAGTTGTGCTTGTAAATATGTTGCTGTCTTGTAGCTATGCTGAATTGAAGCTTTGGTTCTTTTAACACCTCTAGGGAGCGAGAAATGGAGCTGTACGGGCCCAAAAAGCGAGGCCCCAAGCCCAAAACCTTCCTGCTAAAGGTAAGGAGGCCGGAGCCTGTGCGAGAGGGCTGCGTGCCAGAGCAGGGGTCCCTCTCCGGCCCCCTCAGAGGATGCTCCCCTCAAAGGTGGCCTCTTGTAAGTTGTAATTACACAGCCGGATGGCAGGATAATAAAGTCACCGGGTGATTTATCTTCTTTGCAGGCCCAGGCAAAAGCCAAAGCCAAAACCTATGAATTCCGCAGTGACTCTTCCAGGGGGATCCGGGTGCCATATCCTGGCAGGTCCCCCCAGGAGCTGGGCTCCACGTCCCGGGCTAGGGAAGGACTGAGAAACATAGCCCTGGCCCCCCAGGGCAGCTCCAGCACCAGCACCCCCAAGGGAGACAGCATCCGGGACCGGGTGATCCGCGTGGAAGAGAAGCCTGGAGAGACCCCCAAAAAGAGAGGCCCGAAGCCCAGGAAGGAGCTTTACAAGGACCTTGCGGAGACTCTGGATGCCTCCAAGAGGAAACTGGGGGACCCAGGGGACAAGGTGGGGGACTACCTGAAGGCCAGGAAGATGGAGGAGGCGGCAGCGGGGGCGGCCAAGTTTGGCTCGGGACACAGCGTGATCCAGCTGGCCCGGCGGCAGGAGCCCGACCTGCCCGGAGCCCTGCCCGGCCCCAACCGTGCCGAGGCGGGGGCCGAGACCTTCCCCCCGCGCCTGGCCAAGCACCGTGCGGACTTTCTGGACCCCAAGGGGCAGGGGGGGCTGGACCCCGGTGGGCCCAAGCTCCTGCACGGCGCCGTGAGCCCGGGGGCCGTGGGCAGCCTGTACCGTGACGGCGTGGGGGGCCCGGCGGGGCGGCCCTCCCTCATCGCCAGGATCCCCGTCTCCAGGATCCTGGGGGACCCCGAGGAGGAGTCCTGGAGCCCCTCTCTCAACAACCTGGAGAAGGTGGTGGTAACTGATGTGACCTCTAACTTTTTGACCGTCACCATCAAGGAGAGCAGCACGGACCAAGGATTCTTTAAGGAGAAGCGATGAGTTTGGTGGAGGTGGTGCTGGGGTTTTCTTCAGTCAGATCCAGACAAAAGCTTGGTAGAGCTTGGTGGGCCTCTCTTTTTTCTTTTTTTTTTTTTTTATGCTCCTTTTTTTTTTTCCTTTTAAATTGTTTTTCTTTTGTTTTTTTCTTTTGTTTTTGGTCCTGGAGAGAATTTAGAAACTGTCCTAAATTCATTAACTCATTCTTTTGTTTTGATTTTTTTTTCACATCTTACATTTCGTTGGAAAGATTATCTCTAGAGTTATATTTTCTATTAGATGTAAATATGTTATTTAAGAAAAATGCTTATATATATATCTATATATATATATATTTCAACTCTTGAGTTGTTTTATTTAAATGGAGACAACAGTGACTGCTCAGTTGCTCCTAGAAAGGACAATAAAACTGAGAACTAACGAGTTCACGCATCTGCCGCAGGAGCCGGTGTACATAACGGTGTTCATAGCTAAGTATGTGCTGGGGTTTTTTAACTATTATTTTTCATATGATGCTATGGATGGTGGAGGGGGATGTGTTGGTCCCTCGGAGGGCGAAGTGCCCGGATTTCTTGATTGTGATTTAAGGTGTTGCTTGTACAATCAAGTGTGCTGTGTCCAGAACTGTTGCCCTTGACAGCTGATGTGAGCACTTGAATTCACAGTGTTGTTGGGGATGGGGTGTTTCCAGTCTAACAAAAAAAGTCATGTTGCTACAAAGTCGGGGCGGGGAAAAGCAGAAATCCATAAAAAGGCTAAAAGTGTTGGAGTATTAACTTGAATTCCCTTTTCTTGCAGAGGAGAGGAGGTTTGTGTGTGTAAGGTTCCTGAGGGGTGATACTGAAATGCACTTTAATAGAGTTGTCGTAGCAGTTGTGGGAGATGGGACTGAGCTGAGTATATCTGTTTTCATTTTGTCTGGTCACTTGATTCTGTTCCCCCACCCACTAAAAACAAAAAAAACCCAACAAAACCCCCCTCTGTTTACATTCCTGAAATGCCAGAGAGACTGGGGAGGGAGCATCTCACTGCCCATATTTAGTTACTTTTTTCTGCTATAGAAAGTGGATTATTATTATTATTTTTATTCCCAATCACAGTTCACTTCAGACTGTTGGAAGACTCCGTATAAAGTGTTTTGTAACATCCACATCCCTGACAAATCCCAGGGTCACCTTTATGCATTCAGAGACAATAAATATTTCCCTTTCCTTACGCTGGTTTAAACAATAGCCAAGAGGCGAAATATTCCCATGTGGAGCAGCCCCACCGACTTGGGTGAATTTTGTGCTGGACTTGCCTGTGGGATTCCTCCCAGGGCTGGGATCTGGAGCTGAGATTCCTCCCTGGCTGGGGCAGGGAGGGTCTCGGGGCTCTGGACAAGGTGCAGCAGTTTCCCCGCTGGTTGGGGGGCTGGGGCTGCAGCCCCTGCTCCACTGCTCCCCCAGCTCAGCCACAGCCGGACACGGGGAGGGACCCTCGGCCCGGGCGTGGCTTGGCTGAGGTGGAGCAGGTGGCCCTGTCCTCATGCCTTGCTCGAGGCATCAGTCGGATGGGAAGCACAAGCCTGGCAGCGCGTGAGGGCTGGGACTGAGCCAGGGCCCCTTGTTCCTGAACTCCTGAAGGCGCCTGGCTCAGGGAGCTCACATGGGGTGAGGGAAGGGTTGGGCAAGGGGCATCTCTTTGCTGCAGGGCCCACTGGCACCTTCACCTTGCCCGGTTCCCTTCCCCAGCGTTTTGGGACCCGTGAGGTGCCTGGCAGGATGCTGTATTGGCTGTGCAAAGGGAGCCATCGTGTCTGACAGTTCCCAGTTTGATTTTCCTTTTTTCTTTTTCTTTTTTTTTTTTTTTTAAAGACATATTTTGTAAAATTGAGATTTTTAACTTGGTTTGTACGAAGAGCTGATGTGCTGGTTCCGGTGCTGACACGGGACATGGGTGTTGTTGGAGGATGAGGAGGGGGTTGAGCTGTTTGTGCTCCTGCTGCCGCCAAGGCCGGAGGATCCTTCCCTTTGCAAAGAGCCCGGAGCCGCTCCTGCCCCGTCGGGGCTTGGCTCCAGCCCCGTGTCCGTGTGTCCTGATGCACACCTGGAGCAAACCGTACCTGTGGGTGTATCTGTGTGTCTGTACATAGCGACTTGTACCCTGCGTGTGTGTGTGTGTGTGCGGGTGTGTGCGTGTGAATTATTTAAATCTAAGACTTGTACAAAAACGATTTGGCTAAATCTCAGTCTCAGAAGTGAAGCTTAACTACGTGTCTTCTGCCAGCCGTGAATGTCCATATGAGACCTGCTTTTTATGTCAGTTTAAATATATACTTTGTAAATAGAAACGTGTCTGACTTCCCTTTGTAGCCCTGGGGTGCCTGGGAGCATCGTGGGGTGTGCGGTGGGTGGGTGGCCCTGCAGCCCCTTCCCTCCCGACAGCCGCGGCCGTGCGGGACTGGGGCCGGGGCCCGACGGGGCGGGGGGAGGCGGAGGCTCCCCGGACGCAGATGGCGCCGGTCTGGGCGCCCCCCCGGGGGTCCTGTAGTGCCCGGAGGGAGCGGTGGCGGCCGCTGTGAGCAGCTCCGGTCCAAGGAACGGTGCCGGGGCCGCCTCTACGACGACGCCCCGGTACCGGGCCGGGCCCCGGCGCTGGCCCGGGCCGCGGCGCTCCGCCCTTCCGACGGGGCGCGGATAGGGGCGCGGCGGCCCCTGCCCGTCGAGCCCGGCCTTTGTGTGCAAACCCGCCCCGGCCGCATAGGCGGGGGTGGGGGGCTTCATGGGTTTTTTAAACCGTGTCCTCNGCTCCGCCCGCGGTGCAGACGCAGCTCCAGCCGCAGCGGAGCCCGGGGCCGGGCGGGGCTGCGTCCGGCACGGACCCCCGGAGGGAAAGCGGTGGCGTTTACCCGCTCCGGTTTCCCGGCTCCAGTTCCAGCCTCGCACATCCCCATCCCGGGTCCCCGCCGCATGTCGGGTCGGGAGCACGGTGCCCCGGAGAGGGGGCGGCCCCAGGCAGTGCCAGGGGTAGGGAGGGGGACAGGAGCGCTCCCGGAGCACGGACCACACGAGGCTGAAAAGTTTAAAAAAATATTTATTGATATGCTAAAAAAGAACAGTGGAAAAGTCATACAAAAACCCCCACCCGACGTAACCATTTCCTAGTGTTTTCCTGCAAATAAATTAAAAGCAGCCTAGAGCTGGGGGGGCTACACTAGCGTTAGTGTCCAGGAACACTGGAAAACTGCGCAAGGAACGCGAGCGAGGGGCCGGGAGGGACCGTGACGCTGCGTGGGGAGCTGGTCCTGCTCCCATAGCACTCATGCCTTCCCAGGGCAATAACATCTCCGACTTTTGTTCTCAGAAAATAAAAGCAAACAAACAGCTGCAGTTTAAAGCAATTACAAGTGTCATACAGGACCGATTTGGCTCTCTCTTTAATTAAAATGTACAAATCGGAGCAGTGACTGGCACAAGTTACAAGAACAATTGTTTGTTTTCACCTATCTCAAATTTCTGTCAGTAAAACCTTTCTCCTGGCTCTGGAGCCCTTCACACACAGCTCAGAAACTCAACACAAACCAAACCCCTAAACTATCTCCATCCCTCCATGTAATCCTGGTTTTTTTTGGTACAAAATATATATATAAAAATAGACTCAGTTTCTCAGGAAGATGGCTGAATCGGCCACCTCTTCCAGTCCAATGGAAAACAACAAGGATGCTTAACCAGATTACGCCTGGGGAGAATATCCATTCACCATACAAATACCACAGGACTTTCCACATCGGAAACCCCTTAGAAAATGACAAGTGACAAACCTTTAATTGCCTGTCTGACACCCGGCTGAATATGCCAACCCATAGCAGCAAACTCAAAAATAAAAAAGGAATAAAAAAAGGTAGAACGTGAATCCTAATGGTACATAGCCAGGGTCTGCACCAACCAGGGGTCTTCCAAGCCCTGTCCACCAAAGATTCCAGTCAATTACTCACAGGATGTGTCTTTGGGAGGCAAACCACAGCAGGAACCGTGCACTCAAACCCCCCAGCACTGCTGGGAGAGCTGAGATCCCGGAACACCAAGTGAGAAAGGGGCTGGGGAAGAAATGCAAGGTGAGATGGCCAGAAAAAAATCCTGGATTATAATTTTCACCATCCTTAGACCTTTGGAATTGAACCAGCTGGTGAGCAAAAGGCACAATAGCAAGTGGTGACAGCAGAGTCCTGTGCTGCTGGAGGGGACATGCCTGGGAAGGATGGGTGATGGAGGGGGCTGCCTGGTGTTGGGGTACACGTCCCCTTTGCCCAAGCAGGAGGCAGGAGCCAGGCCCCGCACGGAGAAACCTGTGGGAGCTTAGAGAGTGGCTCAGGAGGGAGCAGCCGGCTCGGAGCCAGTGTGCAGCAAGCCCTTCACCTGCTGTCACACCTCATCTCCTGCCCCCGCCCTCTGGGCCTGGCCCCTTCTTGGAGTGTCTTCAGATGTTTTTCTCCCCCTTGGAGAAGCCAATCCACACATCCTATTGCTGCAGGCAAGAGCATCCCTGCCAGGCCAGCTTCCCCTCTGTGGGCATCGCTCAGCAGGGCTCTCCATGACAGCTGCGTGTCCCACCGGGGACCAGGACACCTCTCCCCATCGGTGTCACCGTGTCCCCAAGACCCTGCGGCCACCCTGCTTTGCATAGGCACAAACCTGTCGAGGGACCGGGGTCACAGACTAGGCTGAGATAAGGACGGTCCGAAAGGCACATTGTTGATCAGTTTGGATTTGCAAAGGCCAAGTAGCAAACATTTGGTGTGTGGGTGAGAGCATCACCCCTGTGCTCCCAGATTCCTTGATTCTTCTCCCAAAGCTCTCGTACCCCCAGCACAAGAGCACAGCACAGAGCGTGCCCGGGGCACTGGTTTCTGCTGATGCAGGCCAGTGCTTCCTTGGAGCTCGTTTGGCAAAGTTACAGTAGAAGGCAAACTGCACAGACTGGGACATTTTGGCATCACCTGAGAATGACCCCACTGCCAGCCAGCGGCAGCAGCCATGACCATGGGGGGGCTGCTGCATCAGGGGGATCAGAAGTACCTGTACCCCCAGTTTGGTCCATGCATCCACACTCCTGTGTATGAAGATGCTGTGAGTGGCCCTGCCTGTGGCTACAGGAAATGCCTACCCTGGTGCCAGGTCAGCCACCTGGTGACCCCTTAAGCAGTGACCTGCTGGAGGGGCCCACCAGCGGAGGGACATCTGAACCACACAGGGGAGTGGGCAGCCGCCGGCTGTTCATCACCTCTGAGAAAAGGACTCAGCACCAACAGAACTAAAATGACCTCGAATGCTACTAAACTCTGCCTGAACTGCTGCTAATTTCGGCTTGTAGGAGAAATCTGCAGTAGGGAAAACACTGCAGTGAAAAAGCCATTATTGGGTGCAATTACAAGCCAAAAGGAGCACCCCAGCTGCTGGGACAGCCAGGGGAAGGTGAACAGCTGCTCAGGTGCTCTGGTTCCTTGGGAACAGCAGCTTGAGGTACCCACTGGCCTTAGCCCTTCTCCCTCTCTCCTCTCCTCTCCTGACCACCTGTGCAGGTGGCCTTGACCAGCTTCTCAGCATTCTGGAGAAAACCATGGATGATCAGCGTGAGTCTAACCCAGGGAGCAGCCAAGGCTGATTTGGCCGTTCAGTGGTGAGGAGGGCTCAGCCAAACTGCTGCACTGACCTCACAGACACCTGGCAGTCCCAGCACCAACCTACCTGCTCTGCTGGAAGGGTTCACACATTCTGCAAGGCTTAAAAAATATTCCCCAGCTTGGTCCCTATGAGTGCCTGGAACCTGCTGAGCTGGAGGTGGAGATGCTGGCAATGCTGGGATGAGGCAGAGGAGCGGTGTGGGGGCTCCCTGGGCTGCCCAGAAATTCATATTCCTCTGGAAGTCAAGTCACTGCAGAGAAGCTGGTGGATCTTGCTGGCTCTCAAGGCAGGACTTTCCTCCAGCAGGAAGGAGACACCCTCCAAAAAAAGCACTTCTGCCACCTGTTCTGTTAGTGGCATCCAAGACTTACCCTATCTTAGACTGGAGTTATTTCCCTCCCTCATGAAAAAATCCTTAAGAAAAAATGTAAACAATATTTCCCTATCAGCTGGAAACCCCAACAGGAACATTGTGGGTTTCCCATCATTGGAAACGACCTCACCCAGGGGGGTAGCTGGGCTGAGCGTACCCTGAAAAACCCCCAAATGCAGCTGCCCCCCCACAGCCTCAAGGGCTGGGAGCAGCAGCTGCCTCATTTGGATTGACTTGCAGTTCCCCATGGCTCACAGACAGATCCACAGGAAGCCCAGAAGAGGATCTCCTGGTCCTCTCCCAGATATAAGACTGTCCCATGGCAGCTCAACAGCTCCCCAAGGCCAGCAAGCTGCAGACCTTGGCATCTGCTGTTTCAAAGCAAAGAGACCTGCGTGCAGTGAAGCCTGGCTCAAAACTGGCCAGTCTGACACCCCCGGCAGCACCAGTGCCCCCACTCCCAGAGAATGGAATCGACCACCCTCACATGGGGCACAGCTTCAGAAGAGGATGGAGAGGAGCCGGAGGGGAAATCCAGGACCTGCTGGCAGTTTGGAGCAGGTTTCACTGCATATTTGTCCAGCCTTTTCAGACATGAGTTCCAGCAGGTCTCATGAGGTCTCTGCGTTCACTTGAAGAAAAAAAAACCTGATGGAAGAGCTGGGCAAAGGTGAGGGTGAGGCTGAAGGACCCTCTCCCTCCTCTTACGCTCCTGAGCTCAGTATTGCCGCAGGTTGAAAAACCCGACGCTGGTGGGGGACTCCTTGACCGTCACTGTGATCAGGTTAGCGGTGACATCGGTGACAAAGACGTGCTCAATCAGGCTGCGGGTAGGTTTCCAGTCCTGGCTGGTCTGGATGGAGACAGACATGTTCTGACCCGCACCTGGGAGGGAGGCTGAATCCCGGTCCGAATCCGAGCTGGTGTCCTCGCCTGTGCTCACTTCGGACAGGGCAGATGGCTTGCGGCTCTCTGTGGCCACACGTCCCTCTTGAGCGCCAGCTGAGCCACCTTTGGGCAAGTCCCTGTCACCTGCCCGGTGTGTTTGCTTCTTGCTCTTGCCACTGTCCCCCCCTGGGAGTGTCCCAGCACTGGCAGCGCTCAGCCCGGCCCCCACCGCGCTGCCCTTGGCACCGCCGGCACCCGCAGTGGCCGTGCTGCCACCAGAGCCCTTGGCCAGGGAGCCGCAGAGGTGCCGGGGGAGGCTGCTCCCACTGGCCACGCTCAGCCCGTTTTTGACACTCTGCAGGTTCAGAGCCTGGAGGTTCAGCTCCTGGCTGGAGGCTGGCTGGATGCCGGCCCCAGACGAGCTCGATGGCGTTTTGCTGCCATTGGGCAGTGTTTGGCCTCCCGCAGCAAATGCCGATTTCTGGTCCCCTCCGGCACTGCTGCCGGGAGCCTTTGCAGTTTTGGGTGCCTGCACATTCAGCCCCAGATCCCCAGAGCCTTTCTGGCTCCTCATTTTCAAGTCCAACCCTAAGCTGCCCTTACTGGCTGCCTGTGCCTTCAGCGCCAGCCTGCCCAGGGCCGAGCTCTCGGCTGCGGTCTGGCTTTGGGACATCCTGTTCATGTAGTGCACGATGGAGCTCTGCCAGCTGATGGCCTGGCTGGGGCTCGCCGAGCCGCTCTTCATCATGTTGGGCAGGTTTTCCACTGATGACCCCCCCGAGCTGAGCCCAGCCAAGGTGCCTGGTGGATCCTTCAGCACAGCCATACCTGAGCCCTGCGTGCTGTGCTGGGACTGCAGCTTCCCCACCAGCTTGGCACTGCCCCCCACCTCCTTCCGGGACGTTTTCAGCACCTTTGTCAGGTTCACGGTCCTTCGAGCCGCTTTCTGCTCTGGGGGAAGAGGTTTCCGCCCACGCTTCTTCCTGGAAGTGTCCTTCATGTCGGGCTTGGCCACCAGGATCTGAGCTTTCTTCTGTGGCACTGGGTGCGTCTCTCTGCTGCGGGGACCTCTCTTTGCTTCCAGATCACTTTCATCCTCTTCATCGGAGGAGGAGGAAGAGGAGGATGTGGAGGAAGAGGAGCTACTTGACTTAGTTTTCGCAGGCATCTCTGGTTCCTGCAAAGCAACAGAGACAGGGAGAGTTAACAGCAATGACCAAGGAATGGTTATGGGCACTACAAACCCTTCAGGGAGGCCTGGCCAGGTTCTTTCCCCATGTAGCTGATCTTCAGGGATCCCTTAGCTGATGTGAGGAGTGGTGTGCTCGAGGCCACCCCCACTCCCAGTGCCCTCCAAGGCCAGAGCCCCTCCAGTGCTGTCACAGCCGTGGGTTCCCACCACTGCTGGGACTCACCACGTGTTTCCTGGGCCTGCCCCGCGGCCGCTTGCCCCTCTTCCGATTCTGCACTTCTTTTTCGTGTTCCCTGGAGAAAACAAGGATTAAGGACAATGTTTACGGGGAAGAAAAAAACATCTAGGGGAACTGAGGCAGGCAGGTAGGGACCAGAGAGCATCCCTGCCTGTATCAGCAACATCCCTGCAGATTCCAGCAGTCAGTGATGGACCACATGGCGTTACCCATCCTAAATCTGTGCCTTTTCCAACTCTTGGTGAGCTTTGCCATTTTTCTGGCACAAGGGGATCAGGCAAAGGGAAGGATCTGCCCTGGCCCTGCTAAGCCTTGCTTTGGTTATGCCCCTGCAGTGCTGAGCTTCCATGCTGAGTGTGGGAAGAGCAAACGCATTCCCTGGAAGCTCAGTGAGTCCCCTCCTTTGCTGGGCTCCTTCCACCTCTCCTGCACCTCCTGGTCTGGCCATGGTGGCCCAGCTGGAGGCTGGGGTACAGGGATGTTTCGGGTCACTGTACTCGCTTCCTAGTTCTGTTTAAATGGGATGGTGTTAAGATGTAACACATCCAGCTGATTAAACACCATCCTGTCTGCACTCAACACCAGATCCTGTTCTTGAAAAAATGGATCCAGAAACCAGTTATAATTGAATCCTATAATAAACTTTAATTTTTATTATTATGAAGTCAAAATACTTGGCAGCACTATGTCTGCCATAGCCAGCTGGCTACTCCTCTGCTCCATGCGTGATTCCTGGGATGCAATGGCTGTGGAACAATTGCTGTTCTCAGCCCAGCTCCAGGCAGGAGCCATGGGCCTGACCGAGGACAGGCATCATTTTGTTCTGCCATCCAGGCTGTTCAGCCTGGAGAAGGCTCTAGAGAGACTTCAGAGCACCTTCCAGTACTTAAAGAGGCTCCAAGAGAGCTGGAGAGGGACTTTGGACAAGGGCCTGGAGTGACAGGACACAGGGAATGGCTTCCAGCTGACTGAGGGCAGGGTTAGATGGGGTATTAAGAAGAAATTCTTCCCTGTGAGGGTGGGGAGGCCCTGGCACAGGGTGCCCAGAGAGCTGCAGCTGCCCCATCCATGGTAATGTCCAAGGCCAGGCTGGACAGAACTTGGAGCAACCTGGTCTAGTGGAAATGATGGGGTGGTTTGGGAAGAGCTTTAAGATCCTTCCCAATCCAAACCTTTCTCTATGATTTTCTCCCAGACATTATTTCCCTCACCCTCCAGAAGTTTGCTTTAATGCCTCACAAGCCCAGGTACCATCTCCCCCCAGGGGTCTGTGGCCACCCCCCAAGCACAGCCAAGGCCCCCCGAGCGCTGGATGGGGACCGTGAGCCCTAAGTCTGTGCCGGGCGCTGCCACGTTCCCCTGGTGCACCCAGAGCACAACTGGGCCATAAACCCTCGGTGTTTGTCTGGCCAGGGCAGAGCTTTTCCAGGTAGACCTGGACCATGACACCAGGGACAAACAAAAGGGCCTGGCCACAAAGGGCCCCGCCAGCTCCAGGCTGTTGTTTCCAACATCTTTCACCACACGTGCAGCCAATTAAAAGTTAATTGACTTTACAGTTTGCTTAGAAATATTTAGAGTTTGCTCACTTCTTTTGGAAAGCCAGGAGCAGCCGGGGGTCCAGGATGTTCTCCTCAGGCTCCCAGCTGTTGTGCCTGCAACAGAGGACACGGACTGGGTGAGAGTAGGGGGCCGGCCCCCCCCGCC
>VXAD01012661.1:136445-153744 GCA_013399195.1 Dicrurus megarhynchus | reverse complement strand
GTGCGACCCCTCCTCTTCCTCCCGCGCGAGGCGGTCGCTGCCCGGCCGGAGCGGGGACAATGGGGTGGCCCGGCCCGGGGCTTTGTTTCCCCGGGCAGCGCAGGGGGGTTCCCCCGCCGGCCCCGCGGAGGATCCCCCCGGTCCGACCCCGCGAGGGGTTCCTGCTGCGAGGACCCGGGTTCCGAGTCCCCCGCCCGAGGTCCCTCCTGGGGACAAAGCACGCTGGGGCTGGGGCAGCCAGCGCCGGTCGCCGCCGGTCCCCGCCGGGCCGGAACAGGCGGCAGCAGCACCGGCACGTTTTAGTTCTAAAATAGTTGATTATAATAGAATAAAAGATTTCCCAGGGGGTTGGGCCGGTTATGACCCTTGCGCGGTGCCGGCTCGCAGCTCGGTACCGCCCGGCCCACGATCCCTCCCGAGCCGCACTACCGGGGGTGCGGCGGCACCGACCGCGCCGGCACCGCACGCACCGAGGCGTGCAGAGCTGCGTGAGGAGCTGCTGCACGGCGGTTTTGCGCTGTGGGCGTGGAAGGATGAAATATGGTGCTTTACAGGCATGGAAGAAGATGAGTCAGCACCTCAGGGAGTTCTCCTCCGCGGGCCCGGAGCCTGCCGTTAACCGTGCGGGAGCCGCAGGGATATGAATTGCCGTCGCCCCGGCGCCTGGGTGCCCGCGGCGCGCAGGGACTGAGCAGGAGCCGGACGGGCCATGGGGTGTCCTGCGTGGGGCCTCGCCCGCACCCCGGGCACTGCCGTCTCCGGTAAGCGATGCCGGGTTTAGCGATGCCGGGTTTTGTGATGCTGGGTTTAGAAAAGCATTTGGAGCTGCAGCGGGTGCGTTGGGCTGTCCCCGCTGCGGGGGGAATGTCACCACGGGGACCCTCTGTATGAGGGAATGAGAAACTGGACGCTTTGCCGGGGAGCAGGACCGACTCGGGCGCTGCGGGATGTGGACGTGCCTGGGGTGCTGGGTCGATGCCAGGGGGTTGTCCTGGATCGGGCGCTGTCACCTTTCATTGTTTTCTTTGACAATTACCGTGGCCGTTCGCTGACGAGAAGAGCTGTAGGAGCGTTTTTTTAGCCGAAGGTGACACAGAATTGTAACACAGCGCCGCACTTTTTGTTTGAGTTCATTTACCTTCTGCCAGCTCGGCTCTTTGTGTGCGGCACCTCTTAGATTTTAGAAAAAGCCCGGTGTGACCTCCCATCCCTATGTGCCTGAGCCGTGCACAGACATCCCGGCATCACGGTGGTGTGGGTGCAGCCCAGGGGGTGAGGAGCCGGTGGCACCCTCCTGGCTGCAGGGATGCGGCTCTGAGAGATGAGCCCTGTTGAGAATGAGCCCTGATTCGGGTGATGCTGGGTGAGCTCCTCTCCCCGCTGCCCCTCAGTGCTCTTGTTCCTGTGCTCCCCACGAGGATGCAGGGATAGGGTCGCTGTTCTCTCCCTTGCCGGGGCCGGGAAGGGAAGGCCGTATCAGTGGAGAGGCTCCATCCTCTGTCTGCTGAGCTGGTGAGGGACCAGGGGCCAGAAGTGGGAGCAGCCCTTGACATTCGTGTCTCTTTAGGGACCATAGCGTTTGTGGGGCTGTGCCATCAGCATTGTCCCTGGCCCCTTGTGGGGACTCTGATCTCTAATGCTGCTCAGCCCCCATGCCACATGTCCTGTTCCTGCTGAGGGTGAAAGGATTGTGCTGCTCTCTGGGCTGGAAATCTCCTTTTCCTCGTAAAAACTGGTCCTGGGCAGTCCCTGGGCTGCTGTGGGCTCCGTGCTTTTTACCTCTGGCAGAGCGGGGTGTCCCCAGGGCTTCTGGGATGTCCTGTTTCCGCTTGGTCAGCCAGAGGAGACCGTCCCAGCCATGGAGCTTCCCTGGGCATTGCTGGCCGGAGCCACTGCAGGGGCTGCACCAGCTGGGGCTGCTGACTGGGGCAGGACGAGATGCCCCTCACTGCTGCCAAAGCTGTGGCTCCACCCGTGAGTGCCTTTTTGATAAATTCAGTGTTTCCCATCCCCGACAGGGACTTCACCTTTCTAGAGAAGCTCAGGAACATGCACTGAACAGCTTGGCCCCATGTTCCTGCCGAGCAAAGTGACAGCGGGGCCAAGAAATTCACCAATCACCATGAAAACCGTCGTCATCTTAAAAATGAGAGTCAGACCCCCAAACTAATCTGATGGAACATGATTTTGTAGCTTTTCCCAAGTACGCCAGGCATCCCAGGAATGCCGTGCGTCCTGTATTATGTCTGTAGCAGGGGCTGTCAGGCTGAGGTGGGGGTTTGGTGTCGAAGGAAGGGATGGGGAACCGAGTCCCCTTTGCCTGTTGAGGGGGAAGGGGCTGTGCTGCTCCCTGGACTGGAAATCTGTGTTCTATACCCAGGGGTTTACTGGGAACTAGTTCTGGGCACCCCTGAGCTGCTGTGGGCTCTGTGCTTTCTGCCCATCCTGTCAGGCCTAGTGAGGGACGTGGCTGCTTTCTGGGGGCTTGCGGAGCCCTGGCCTGGTAGGTGCAGGGTGGGGGTCAAGGTCCAGGGTGGGGATCAAGGCCGTGGGTGTTCCCACAAGGGCCCCTGGCCTCTGTTTTGGTGCTGGGCACCCCCAGAGCAGGTGCATTGCAGGGGTGCCCCGTTCCCTCCAGCGCCACGGGACCCCCATGCCAGAGGTGACAGGGGTGCCTGAGGAGGGGTGTGATGTCCCTGACTTCAGAGGGTGAGGCCGGGGCCAGCCCAGGGAACAGCTGGGCCATGGTGGCCATGTTTGTTGTGGGCAAATGGTGGCTGTTTTTCCCAAGGCATCAGCCAATCGCAGCACAGAGATCTGCATATCGTTTGGGTACTGCAGCCGAGTATGGAGCTGTGCAGCTTCCAGGATGGGGTGGCCAGGGACGGCGCCGGGTCTGGGTCCTGTGACCGTGTGCGGGAGTCATAGGGGCACGTGCCACCCCCGGACCAGGCATTTTGTGTGGCAGCAGTGTCCCCACACACCCTGTGCCATAAATAAATACGTGTGTCCTTGTATGTTTGTTGTTATGTTCCTATCCCGGAGTGGTTGGGACCCCTGGGCAGTGAGCAGCTTCCCAGTGCAAGAAAAAGAAAAGGAAGCAAATGGTGTGGAAATGCATGGCAAATTGGGATGCAATACACAGCGGGGCTCACCCTGCTGCGTGACCCCCAGCCCGGGGAGGGGGGCGGTGGGGAATGAATTACGTGGGGATGGGAGGGTGGGAGGAGACACGGGGATCAGGCAGCGACTGTGTCCGGGCAAGGCTGGGCTGGGCTTTGGCCTTTGTCATTGGGAAATGTTTGGTGAAAATGTCCCTTGCTGCCAATGTATAAGGTGTGAGGAACAACGGGAAGGGCTGGGAAAGGCTCAAAGGACATGCAAAATTCGACAGTTTTGGGTTTTCCTTGAAAGAGGCCGGGCTAGAGATGGCTCCTGGGCTGGGGAGCAGGAGCCGGTTTAGGTTCTGTGTGTCTGTGGGGTTAAAACTCGCACCCACAGGGGGAAGGATCCATCTCATCTGTCTGGCCTGGGACATCGAAGCATCAGTCAGCCCGGGGCACATTGTCAGGGGCAGGAGGGGATCGTGAGGTTTCGGTGTGTGACGTGGATCTCCAGGGCATCCCTTGGAGCATCCCTGCGCGTTGTGGTGCAGCCAGAGCCGCAGAGGGTGCTGGGGAGCGCCCCGGGCCCGGCGGCAGCCGGGGGTGGTTCCCAGGCTTTGTCCCTCAGGACCGAGGAGCAGATCCCTCCCCGGGGGAGCCACCGGGGCACTGATGGCCCCGGGGCAGCGGCCGGTGCTGGGCGAGGGGCTGGTGGCTGCGGGCGCCGCGGGTTTGGTGAGATGCTCCGGACCGGGGTTTTACCGTGAGCTGCTTCCCCCGCCCTTGCCGGGAGCTCGGGGGCGCTGAGCGCGGCTCGGGAGCCCTCGGCCGCCGGCTGCCGGTACTGCACCGGGACAGCGCGACATCGGGACACCGCGAGGACGGGAGGCAGCGGGAGACCGGTACAGGGGGACGGAGGAACAGGAGCAGGTCTTGGGCCAGGGAAGGGGATCCCCCAGCTCCCGCGTGCCCAGAAGCACCGGGCTCGGAGGATGATCCCTGCTGGAAGTGCAGCTGGATCAATACCGTGTCCAGCGCGTTGCATTCGGTTGCCCCGCGTGAAAACAGCCACACCTCGGTGTGTCTCATGGCAAGCCCTGTGCCTGAAGGGCAGTGGAAACCTTCCTGCAGGGACATGTCAGGGTTCAGCCTTTCTCCAGGGTGGTCCCTTCCTCACCATGGATTTTTCTGCCAGAGCTCTGTCTCACCCAAACGCTGCTGGTCAAGTCAGGAACTCAATTCCTGTTCCCAGTTGAGGAAAAATCAGCTCTCAGATGAGGATTTGTCAGGAGGTTGGTCACTGCAAACTCCATGTTCCCTATGTGGGTCTGGGAACCAGACTGGGACCAGCCCTATGAGCACTGTGGCTTCTCAGCACTTAAAGGCTTATTAAAAAGAGGGAGAGTGACATTTTAAATGGGCAGAGAGTGATAGGACAGGGAAGTGGTTTTAAACTTCAGAGAGGAGAGATTTAGGTTAAATGTTAGGAGAAAATTCTTGTCTGTGAGGGTGGGGAGGCCCTGGCCCAGATTCCCAGAGCAGCTGTGGCTGCCCCATCCCTGAAGTGTCCAAGGCCAGGCTGGACAGGGCTTGGAGCAACCTGGGACAGCGGAAGGTGTCCCTGCCCACGGCAGGGGTGGGAATGAGAATGGGCTTTAAGGTCCCTTCCAACCTAAAGCATTCCATGGGTTTGTGATCCTGCTCTGTACCTGCTGGGCACCATGGGCATGAGGACACTCAGAGCCTGGTACCAGTGGGTTCTGAGCTCTGCAGGCTCTGCCAGGATCTCCAGGATACCATCTTCCCAACAGAGCTGGCTGCCTCTGCCCATAGAATGTGCATGGCTGTACTGACCCACACGGGAAGTCCCAAGGTCACCAGCAGGATAACTGGGAAGGTTTCTGTGCGCTCTTACCATTAATACCAATTTCAGTGGTGTGCACAGTGCTGGCTGCGCTCCCCTTTCAGAGCCTCCCTGCTGCTGCTGCCGCCCTGACCCCCACCCCAGCACAGTTTCAAGCCAAACATTTTCTTCCTGTTTTTCTGAGGGTGCGGCTCTTGTTTCATCTCCTTGGGTGAAGCCGATGCAGTGAGTGAGTCTCTATGGCAACAGATGTTTATCGAGCCCCTGAGATGAGGCACAGGGCTGGGGAAAGGCACCACAGCATCTGGGGCGGGGTTGGGGGTGCTGGAATGCCACCCTGGAAGGGCTGGAATGGGGGCTGCTGGACAGGGGGTGTCTTGCTCCCTGTCCCTGAAGCCCCAGCCTGGCTGAGGGACCCTGGGCTGCTTCCTGCAGAGAGCGGCTTGGATTTGTACCGGGGCCTTTGCCTCAGCCCTGCTGTGGAGAGGTCCCGGGAGCCTGGCACAACTGGCCCAAGCTCTGCCAGCCCCTGACTCAGGAATCGCAGGGCTGGGAGTTTGTTGTGAGCTGGGAGGTCCTGGCCCTGGCACTGCCATATTCCCTGTCTCTGCAAAATACACCAACTCCCCTCCCAGAGCTCCCAGGAGCTGACTCGGCTGCAGTTGGGGCGGGTCTCAGCAGTTCTGCCATGGAGCAGCGCAGCCAGGCCCATCCTGGCTGCAGGTTTGCTGCTCAGGGGTGCATAGGTGGCATTTCCCAGTTCTGTCCACAGCCACAAAGCACAGGATGGTGCTGAGGACACCTGGGGCTCTTGGGGCAGGAGCTGGAGGCACTGATTGACTTTGGGATGCTGCCGAGGCTTCCGGGCTGGGGGTGCCATGGCCAGCCCTGCACTGTGGCCAGAAGAGACCAATGGGGCCTCCCTGTCTCCTCGGCAGGTCCAGGCTGAGCGTGTCCACCCTGGGTGGGGCCTGGCGCCTGTCACAGGAGGCTCCCAGCACACTCGGAACAACGTTTTAATTAGTTTTATACTCAACATGTATCGGCTGTCTCTGCTCCAAACCCCCCTTGGAGCTGTTTTGCCTCCCGTAGCTGCGGTGATGCAAACATGGGGTGACCGTGTCAGGGTCAGGCTGTACCCCAGTGCCGCCTTCCACAGCAGTGCATCCACGCGTCACCCCAAAGCTTGGGAGAGGCATCTCCCCCGGGGACTCAGTCATGCCAGAGGAGCGTGGGTCAGTAATTCAGAGAGGTTTTGGGAATTCTGTCCAATTCCCTGAGCCCGGGTCTGGTTGTCTTTGTGAGCCATGTCCTTCCCCATCTTGCCACGTGTTCTGGTAGAGTTGCCTGGAGCTTGGGGGCTGCCAGGACAAGAGAGCACAGCGCTGCTGGTGCTCGTTTCAGGTCTCTGCAGCCTGTAGGTATCGGCTAGAAGTGCGCCGTGCTGGAAGTGCCAGGGAATCAGGTTGGGAGTTACTTGTTCTGGTGGTTCTGTGGACAAATTTGCACTGTGAAAGCAAGTGACAAACTCTGGTCGCGTAGCCACACACAGGCACGTGCAGAGCCACGAACAGCGAAGGATTCACCCTTCGTGGTTGCTCATGCCACGGTCCAGACCTGGCTGCACACAGAGGACAGAAGGAACAGGACGGGGGCACTGGCACGGTCCAAGAGGGTGCCCACCCCTTCTCTTCAGCCCAGCCCATGCCCTGGGTGATGTCAATGCTGACCCGGGGCAGGAAGAACACAGAGTCCTGTCTGAGATATGAAGCCCCTGCTGTGCCCCGCAGGGAGTGGTTTCAGGGGGCTCCACAGACAGACCACTCCCAAACGGGACACGTGTTTGCCTGGGTCAGAGTCCTTCCGGGGGGCCTTGGGGTCAGTTACCTGATGGGGGTTAGAAAACTCCTCCCCAGCATCCCAGGACGAGAGCGAGTCCCAGCATCAGCAGCAGCTTCTTGGCGGGGTGGAGAGGAGCACCCGAACCTGCCGTGCCGGGAGGAGGGTGAGTGCCAGCCCTGCCCCGGGGCAGCACCGCCCGCTCTGCCGTGGGACGGGTGACTGTCACCTCCTGCCACCCGTTCTGCTCCCCCCACCCGGCCGGGAGCAGCTCCGCCCCCGGGGACACGGTGACCTCTGCCCGGTTACCGAGCGCGGGGGGCCGAGCAGCGGAGGGGTGGGGAGGCACGGGCCGGTGCCCCGGAGCCGCGGGGCGATGGCGGGAGCAGCAGCGGCGGCCGCCAGGTGTCGCTGTTCCCGCGGGAATCCGGCGGAGCGGTGTGTTCCCGGTGCCCGTCCCGGTGCCCCTCCCGGTGTGCTCCCGGTGCCCGTCCCGGTGCCCGTCCCGGTGGCCCTCCCGCTGCCCCTCCCGCTGCCCCTCCCGGTGCGCTCCCAGTGCCCATTGCCACTTCTGGTGTCTTTTGCTGTTCCTAGCACCCACTGTCACCGCCGGTGCCTGCTGCCACTTCCGCTGCCCACCATCACGCCCACTGCTCACCACTGCTCCCACTGTCCTCCGATTCACGCAGCATGGGCTTGGTGACCTCCAGAGAGCCGTCGTGGGGTTCGGGGGTGATGCCCAGCAGCTCACAGAGGAGGGCGTAGACATTGACACTTTCAAAGGGCTCCACCACCAGCCCTTTCTTGAAGGCCGGTCCGACGGCACGGAAGATGGTTTTCATGTTCATGGCCTCGTTGTCGAAACCGTGTTCCCCTTTATTGAACTGGACCTTGTACCTCTGGGGGGGAGAGTGAGGACATGAGCATCCCAACCCCTTCGCCCCCCACACACTCCCACCTCTCCTGCCTCGTCCGCCACGTTCTGCAGCTGCGAGGTTTGATGGTCTGGTTGGTTCCTTTAGGTTTTGGAAGTTGATCTGTTAGTGTTAAACTCTGCAGAAGCTGGAGGTGCCCTCAGGCACTGCTCTCAAGCAATTGCATCCTGCAAGTTCCCTCCTTAAATGTTGGCGCATCCAAATTTTTTTGTACTGAGGAGCTTCCAAGGGGAAGCTGCCTGCTGGCCTTGATGCTGGGCCTTCCCTTAAGTCAGGCTAGGAGAGGGTCCTGCAGTGCATATTCTGCATTTATGCAAGTCCTACTCCAAGGTTTGTGGATACTTTATCTTCTCAACAGCAGAGAAGGTCTTTACACAAAGAGCTGGAATTTCTGTCTGTGTGTAGGGAGACCAATCAACACAAAGGCCTAAAGCTGGGTGAGTGCTGGGGTGCTGTGAGAGGGAGAGGAGTGAGAGGCCCATCCCAAAGGACAGTAGGATATGCCCGTGCATACACCTTACCCCATGGATCACGTAGCCTGGATCGCTGTACAGCAAAACTGGGGTGATCCGGGGATGGTTGGCATAGTGGAATCTCTTTGGAAACTCTTCTTTCTTGTAAATGTGCAGTTTTGGATGGGCATTTTTCAGGACTGAGTACACATGCTCTAATTTCCCTTCTTTTGGCACCAGGAGTCCATTTGGTCCATAATCTAAGAGTTCGAAGTCGAGGTCTTTGAATGTGAAGTTTTTCACGGTCCGGATGTGAATCTCGTTGGTTTTTATGACGGTCTCCATGCCGTGGTCAGATGTGATGATGAGGTTGAGGTTTGATTCCAGGCCGCTTTCCCGGATGCGCTGCCTCAAGTAACCGACGGTTCTGTCCACCTGCTTGATCATGTTCTTCCTCTGTGTGGATTCAGGGCCAAACTTGTGTCCTGAGGAGTCCGGCTCCCCAAAGTAGAGCGTGATGAAGTCGAGGTTCTCCACTGTGAACCATTCCATGACGGTGTCGATGCTCTGCCTCCAGTTGGTTTCGTTGCTGTAGTTGAAGAATGCAGGTTCCACCAACTTCTTGTACACTTCTTCCCCTCGGTATTTTGCTTTTGTTCCAGGGAAGTGGATAGAGCCTGTCTTCAAACCCTGTGAGTGGAGGCATTCCATAAACTCAGCTGAGCTCTCTCGGCAGCATCCTTCCATCTGTCAGTGCAGCCACCTCCTAACACGATTAGTTCTTTCAGTCCCCAATGTCTGCCTCTTATGAGGTTTTCTTGCTCATTGCCAATTAAAAGTGATTAATTGAAAGCACTGCCCTTGCACCTGGTACTTCGCTGTGTTTTAACACCAGTTAAAACATTGGAACCAGTGCCTCATTTGCATGGACTCTCTGGCTTTTGACCATCAAGACATTAAGGCGTGTTTTATTGAAGTCAGAGGAGCCAATTTGGCAGGTAAATGTGGGCAAAGGTCTTGGGCTGGGTTTCATGTCCTGCCTCAAAGCCGGATTCAGAGCCTGCTGGACTTGCTGCAGTTCCCAGGGAAGAGGGGGCTGGCCCCTAACGCCAGCTGCCCTAAATCCCAACTGCCCTAAATCCCAACTGCCCTGGATGTGCCTCGGGGTGTACAGAACTCCCAGGCTCAGGATGTTCCATGAGGAACTGGCTGAGGCTTCTTTAAACAGGAACAGGATAACCTGCTTTATTAATGTCTTAATAAAGCTGAAACGCATCTATTATTTTTTGCTATTTTTAGTAGAATGATCATAATTATTCCTGCCAGTGTCTGGGGATTTCAGTTTTTTGCTGGTCTAATTAGCCTGACGTTCATAGGGAGGCTGGGAACACATGGCCACTAGGGATCGTGGCTTGCCTGTAGCTTTTCCTGGCAGCTTGGATGGGTCTGTGCAGGGTCTGTGCATGCGAGGAGGTGCCGCACTTGCCTGTCTCTGGGCAGTGATCCAGATGGGGAGGCTGCCGTTGTCCCACCAGCTGCTTATGCCTTGTGTGGTGTAGTAGGGCAGTTTCACACCTGTTTTGGTGTTGAACCACATGTTATGGATCACCCCGTGGTTCTCCACGTATCGCCCTGTGGGAGAGGTGAGAGGAGGGGGTGAGCCAGGCTGTGCTGGGAGGGTCTCGCTCCCACACTGGCTGATGCGCTGGCTTTGGGCAGAGGGGACCTTTGGCCTCCCCTTCCTCTTTGCCCCTTCCTACCCTTGCCCTCTACCAAGTGGGGTCCCGGGGCAGGGAGGGAGATGCTGAGGGAACGCTGCTTCCCGTGTGGGTTGTTGGTGTCTGGTGGGTCTCACCTGGACCCAGCCAGGCACTGGTGCCCCCTGCAGTTGCAGGCCGGTCCCTGCAGGGGCCCGTTGTCCCGGGCGGGTTCCCGTTATCCCGCGTTTATCTCGTCACGTGGTGTTTCGCTGCCGCTCGCAATCTGCGAGGTCAGCGAGCAGAAGTTTCTGTTAGAAGGGAGAGACGCACTTTGGCTCTTACATTTTGTGCTATTTTTATTATTCTGGTTCCAAAGAGTGCGCAGTCCCTTCTGCATGTTATCCCCATCCTCCCTCATATTGACGCTGCCTCCCTGCTTTTGCCCATCAGCAGATTTCATTAGTGTGCTCCACTCTTTTATGCCAAGGTTATTAATTAAAATCTTAAATAAGATTGGCTCCAAAATCGATTCTTCAGGAATTCCCCTGGTGCCCTCCCTCCAGCTTGACAGTCTTCTCTCAGCATCCACTCTGTCCTCTTCCTGTAGCCTCTCACTTCCCCACATTACAGATTTTGTACTAATCTTCATCTTCTCCATCTTAACTAATGATTTCCCATGTGGCACTGTATTAAATGCACTACTGAAGTCCAGAAAGATTAGATTAAGAGCATCTCCCTTGTTTAAAAAATAATTTATCTTATCAAAGGAGGCTGTCAGGTTGCTATTTGCCTTGATAAATACAGGTTCAGTTCATGGAATGCCACAATGGTTTGAGTTGGGAGGGACCTTTAAAACCATCCCGTTGCACCTCTCTACCATGGGCAGGGACACCTTCCACCAGACGATGCTGACTCCAAGCCCTATCCAACCTGGCCTTGGACATTTCCAGGGATGGGGCAGCCACAGCTTCTCTGGGAAATCTGTGCCTCACCACCCTCACAGGGAAGAATTTCCTTGTATCTAGTTTAAATCTACCATTTCTGCAGCTCTTGCCTTGTCTCTGCTCTAAAGCTCCGTGTGCTGCTGGGTTTGGATGTCTCCTGACCTCGTGTCTTTCACTGACCCATGAGCCTTGACTTCGCCCTTCCCCAGCCCCCGTGCGGCTCCAGCGGCCCGTGGCCGGGGCACTCACCGGTCAGCAGCGTGAAGTGGCACGGGCTGGTGAGGGTGATGAAGGGAGGAGTCATGTACTTGGCCTTCACCCCGTCCGCAGCCATCGCGTCGAGGTTGGGGGTGTCCACGTCCTGGTCGTAGTTCCACCGAAAGCCGTCAAAGGACACCAGGAGGAGTTTGCTGCGGTTGGGTGCCTGCTGCAGGGGGATGCATCTTCCTAAGGAGAGGGCAGCAAAGAGGAGCCCCAGTGACAGGAGCATCTCTATGCCCTTGAACTGGAATAGCCCAGGTGTCTGAAGAGCTCGCATAAATACGTGCACGATGGGACTAAGTTCAGTCCTTATCTAATCTTGCAGTTGTTGATCAAGTGTGTGGCTTCAGCCAGCATTTGTTATCAGAAAAAGTGTCTCTTGTTTGTCTTTCTGCAGTAGATTCTCTTAAAGTTCCTTCTGGGTCAAATGCCAAATCTGCCTCTTCCTCAGCAGTGGTGGTGCTGTTTTGGTGTGTGTGAACAGGGAGGATTGCTGCTGTGGCGGGAGGCTGGGAACTGCCTCCACAGCCCCCCATCCCTCTTGTGGTGTCCTTTCCCCACTCTTGGCTCTCAGTGCCCTGCTCTGTGGTCAGCAGTTCAGCCTCACAAGGCGACTCACACCCCAGGACTGCTTGTCCACCTTGAGATGGAGGCTCAGAGGCTCAGGGAGGAGCTTGGATTTACCCACGGTTTTCCAGTGTGCCTTTGTTGAGCTGCTCACTGGAGAAGGAGGCTCTTCCTTGGATTCTGACCATGCATCAACCCCCAGAGCTGCTCCTGAGGGTGAGTCCAGCTCTGAACACCCTGTGTCCCATCAGCCCAGCTCTCACTGCCTGGGCTCTGCTGCTCACCACAGGTGACCCTCATCCGCTCATGCACTGCTGAGCTTTGCCGTATCAGCATCCCATTGTATCAATATCTGCTGGTTTATGGCTTGTGTGGGGTTTAGTCATTGCTGACGACTCATTTCTCAGAAAAACTCAGTTTAAGGCTTTTGTAGAGTTAATGTAACAGAGGCTGCCTTGGTTCCCTGGGCTCTGAACCCACAACCTTTATGTCTTTGCTGATCTCCTCTGCTCAGATTGCAGATTTATTCCTTGGTGCTTTGCTTCCTAATTGCCTGCCACCCTCTCCTCACCAAGCAGAGCCGTCTCCACCTGGATTTCCCAGCCCTATCTGGGGTCATTCCTTGGTGTTTCTCCCCAAGGCTGAGCTGGGTAGATTAGTCTCAGGCACATGGGTTTGTTCTTCCTGGATGGAATGACAGCCTCTCTGTAGTCCTGAGCATCTCGAGTATTCCCATCTGGAATCTGGACTGATTCGTCAGGGTGCATTGGTGTCTCTTCCAGTGTGGGCGTTTCCCCGGTGTGACATGGGATATCCTGCAAGGGCACTGTGAGAGGTCCAAGTGATCCCACCAGGGGCCTCACGGCTGACACCAGCTGGGAGCACAGCCTTCGGCATTTGCAGGTCGTGGAAATTCTGGGATGGATCCTGCCCTGAGCCAACCCTCCTGCTAACAGAGGGCGTGGAGTGGGTGCTGGACTAACGGCACCCCAGCACTTGTCTCTGCCAGCCCAGCACTCCAGTCCCTCAGCTCAGTGTGCCTCTCTGCCAGCCCAGCACTCCAGTCCCTCAGCTCAGTGTGCCTCTCTGTCAGCCCAGCACTCCCCCCTCCCAGCCTGACACCGATGTTTACTCAAGGAAGTGGTTTTTATCAGCATTTGCTGCCCTGGGTCCGATACTGTCCTTCAGTGAGGACAGAGGCTCCCGGCAGCACCAAGGGTTTAAAGGACTCATGATAAAGATGTTATCGCTTGCCAAGCTCAGGGAAAGTCCTGAATATTCAGCATGTTGTTCAGAGGTGGGTCACCAAGTCCCTGTGCCACTGCTAACAGTGCAGGGGAGGTCCTGATAACGTATCATGTTCATCTGCTCCGCTGGGAGGGAAGAGATGAGCGAGAAGGAAGCACCATGCTAATCTCCAAGGAATATTTGATGTCACGAGTGTTTCAAGGCACACTTTGATATCAGTATCTGAGGAGCATGAGGCACAGATAAAGAACATCACCTTTGGCCGGACTGCCTGGGGACGCTGCGAGCTCCAGCTAAAAGGGCTGATTTTGCACTAACAATGCCCCAGGCACTGGTTCCGTGTGCAGATGTGCCCAAGGGGCCGTGGCTGCTCTGGGCTCACCATGTCCCTGCTCAGCATCCTCTGGAGCACCGGCTCCGTGCTGGCAGTACCAATCCTGCATCCTTGGAAACACTCCTGAGAACAGGCAGTGAGCTCTGAGGGCCCCAGGAGCTGTCAGCCCTGTCCCTGCAAAGGCGTGCTGGGGCTGACACCATCCATCCTGCACATGTGCACCAATTAGCTCTGTGAAGACTGACGGAGGAGCTGAAAATAGAGAACATGAGCCCAGGGAAATCTGCCAGTGGAACTGTCCTGCTTAGTGGCCCAGCCTGTTTCAAGCCTTTGGAAAAAGTGACGTGCTGAGCACCCCATGGGCAAACCTGCAGCTCCCTATGGCATGCGGATGGCACGGGCAGTGCCGGGGCAAGGGGCTGCTGAGCACCAAGGACTGGATAAGCTCATCAGTGTTACTAAAACCTCTGTGCCAGGACCGTGTGGTTAAAGCCTAATGCTGCCCCATAAGCAGAACCAGGAATGCTGTAGCTGTGGGGGGTCTGGGGTGACTGTGGGGGGAGGTGTGTGGAGCTGTGCGGGATGGGATGCGCCTGGGCAGGTGAGTGGCGTGATGGGCGTGCACCAAGGAGCAGGGCAGCACTGACAGGGTGTTGGGTGGAGCCGGGAGCAGCCCTGGATTTGGCCCGAGCCCTGAAGCAGATGGAGGGAGGAAGGTGCTCCAGCCAAGCAGCTTGGAAAGGCTGGAAAAGAGGAAGGAGGCGGGAAAAGAAGCTTTGAGTACTGTGGGGGCTCTTCGGGCAGGACCTGGATGCCGGTACCAGCAGGCAGGAGTTTGAGTCTTACCCCTAAGAAGCTGCTGCCTTGGTGCCTGCGGGAGCCGATGTGGGAGCTGTGGGGTGTCCCGGCGGGTCTGGCCGCGGAGCTGGACTCAATCTCCAGCGTGGGGGTGACTGCAGAGACCCCCGAAATGGCCTCTTTCCCTCAGCCCCTGCAGTGAAGGGTCAGGCAGCACTCGCGGGGCCGNCAGGGGATGGAGCCGGGGATGAAGCCGGGGATGGAGCCGGGGATGGACAGGGGATGGACAAGGGATGGAGCCGGGGATGGAGCCCGTGTCCAGGGCAACAGGATGGCCGGGAGCACTTTCCGGGATCAGGGGTGGGATTTCACCCTGCTGGGAGAAGGGAGCCCAACCCGGGAGGGGTCTCGCGGGACAGCTGCTTTCCTTCCCCTCCCAGGCGTGCACTGAAACTCTGCTTCGAGCACCGCCCCGGGCTGGAACGCTCTGAGTCAGCTCTACCTCCGTGCCTGCTCTGCGTCCCCGAGGACTCTCCTCATGCTGCTCCTCCCTGCTGGCTCGGGGTGATCGGCGATCGGGCTCTGGCCATCAAGTTTCGGCGAGTGTGGGAAGGGGGTAGCAGGGGTCAGGATTGAGGGCGACAGCCTTGGAGTACGGAGCTGGTGTTCAGCACTGGGGTCGGGCTGGCTGGAGGAGCGGGGGTGTCTCATGGAGCCCGGGGAGGGTCTCATCTCCGAGGCTGAGTCACAGGCAGCGTTGTCAGAACCCCAGAGGTTGTGCCCACTTGCTGTCTGCTTTCCCCAGCGCTGAATTTGCTCGTGGCTTGAAAATCAAGACTCTCTCTTGAGGAAGCCCCGTGCAGGGACACAGCTGTGCCCCAGCACCACCCGGGTGGCTCCAGGCACGCCGGGCCGGGGGGACACTGGGGCATCGCTCAAGGCTGGGGCCTGGGCAAGCCCTGACTCAGCAGCAGCTGTGCTTACCTGGGCTGGTGCAGCCCCTTCTCAGGAGGGTGACCACTGCTTAGAGTGACCTCCTCCCATGCGGGGTCCTTGGGGAATGATCTGGCCAGCACTCAGGGTGAGGAGAGGCACAAAAGGATGAGAGCAGGGAGGAAAACTCTGTCTCTTGCTCTCTGCAGCCAAGCGATGTCCCTGGATGATGATGAGGGGGTCCGGTCCCTTCCCTTCACTGCCAGCAGTGGTCCCATTCCCTGGTCACTGCTACTGAATACTTGTGGTGATTCCCAGGGCTCAGCCTGAGGCTCCTCAGCAGCCCATGGCCTGGGCTCCTCTTTTTGCTCCTTGATGGGGTCTGAGCCCTGTGGAGCAGAGCAGAGTCAGCCTTGTAGCTGCAGCCTGGCTCTGCTCTCCACCCGGGACCCTTCCTCTCAGCTTGGTTAATCCCAGCATTGACCGCTCCATCTGGGCCCGTGGCTCTTCCTCAGCTTTCTTAGCTAATGGCTGTGTCTGCCTCCCATTGATCCTCAGCTGCAGAGCTCATTGATTAAGTACATTTCTTATTACACTTAATGGTATTTTACTCCTCTCTGTGCTTCCCTTGTGCCCGATGTTCACCCTGCACCTGCCGGGAGGAGAATTCCTTTGCCCAGAGAAACCCTTCTCCATGCTGGCCCTGCTCGCCTCCCCCCAGCCACCACCCTGGCTGCCCTTTCTCCTGCTCTCCCTGCCTGCCTCTTCCTCTTGGGCCAGGGCAGTGCCTCTGCCTGCTCTCTTCCCGTTCTTTGCTCCTTGGTCCTTGCTCCCATGCAGGGCTGATTTTCTCCCATGCAAAGCAGTGTGGTTTCCGTGAGCGGCACAGCCCTGCCAGGGTGAGAGGCTCTGCCCAGGGCACTGTGTCCTCCCCTCACCAACACCTCCACGCTCACCATGTGCTCCTTGCTCCGTGCCTTACCTCCTTTCAACTCTTTCGCATGCATCATTCAAAAGCCATAACATTATTGGGCATAAAATATTTACTTAACGGAGCTTTTTGCAAATATTCCCCTCCATTATTTTCCCTCCTTTTGGGAGCAGGCACTGCTTCTCCTGTGCTCTCAAATGGATTCTCTTAAATAATACAGCAAGAACATATGAACACCCAGTAGCCTTTTTCTTTCTCCTGAAATACCCATAAATGTAACAGTGTCGCCAATCCGTTATGGCCACACCAGGACTGTGCTCAGGAACGCCCAGCAGTGCAGGCCCTGCCTGCAGAATCACCTCACTGCTGGGCATGGGACAGGCAGGGAAGGTGCTTCGGGAGAGAGCAGAAATACGGGAGAAAGTCTGACATGATGCAGACTATTAATACTAATTTTAAAATGTTCCTTTCAGACAGCTGAAGCTTGGCAGAGAGAATACAGGAATGAGCACTCCCAGTCTGATCCGTACTAGGATGCTGGGGCAAATGCTTGAAACAAAATTCCCTCCAGCAGGGAAGTGGCTGGTTCTGGGGAGGCCAGCCTGGGACACGGGGTGCAGAGAGACTCGTCCGGTTGTGGGCAGCAGCGTGGGCAGATCCTAAAGAACGGGATATGGGACTTTAGGAGCCCCCCGGAGCCATCCCATCTGGAGAGGCTCAGCAGGTCTCTCCTGTTCTGGGCAAAGGCTTGTGGTGCGCTTGGGCTTTTGCTTCTGTTTTCTTCTGACAAGGGGGAGCGGTTTTGAGCTGAAAGAGAGCAGGTTTGGGTCAGGTGTTGGACAAAACTTCCCTGTGAGGGTGGTGAGGCTCCTGGAGGGCAGGAGCTGGAAAGCAGGGATGGAGCCTGGGAGCTCTGACCTGCAGCCAGGGCCAGGCTGAGGCAGCTCAGCACACACAGCGCTGCTGCTCCGTCGTTCCCTCTCCCACGGGAGCCGGCTGTGAGCATCCCTGGCTCTGCCTGGGGCTGNGGAGCCGATGTGGGAGCTGTGGGGTGTCCCGGCGGGTCTGGCCGCGGAGCTGGACTCAATCTCCAGCGTGGGGGTGACTGCAGAGACCCCCGAAATGGCCTCTTTCCCTCAGCCCCTGCAGTGAAGGGTCAGGCAGCACTCGCGGGGCCGTGGCCCCCGGCGTGGAACCTGCTACGGGCCGGAGCCGCGGGGCCATCGGGCGCAGCAGGCTCGGAGGGACCCCAAGAGGGACCCCCGACCCCCCAAGCGGGGCCAGGCCGGGCCGGCAGGGAGCGCTGCGCGGCTGCGGCGGGGGCGGGCGGGGCCGGGGGGCCCCGGGAGCGGCGGGGCTGGGATGGAGCGGGGATGGACAGGGGATGGA
>VXAD01012661.1:119407-135642 GCA_013399195.1 Dicrurus megarhynchus | reverse complement strand
AGGCTCTGCCCAGGGCACTGTGTCCTCCCCTCACCAACACCTCCACGCTCACCATGTGCTCCTTGCTCCGTGCCTTACCTCCTTTCAACTCTTTCGCATGCATCATTCAAAAGCCATAACATTATTGGGCATAAAATATTTACTTAACGGAGCTTTTTGCAAATATTCCCCTCCATTATTTTCCCTCCTTTTGGGAGCAGGCACTGCTTCTCCTGTGCTCTCAAATGGCTTCTCTTAAATAATACAGCAAGAACATATGAACACCCAGTAGCCTTTTTCTTTCTCCTGAAATACCCATAAATGTAACAGTGTCGCCAATCCGTTATGGCCACACCAGGACTGTGCTCAGGAACGCCCAGCAGTGCAGGCCCTGCCTGCAGAATCACCTCACTGCTGGGCATGGGACAGGCAGGGAAGGTGCTTCGGGAGAGAGCAGAAATACGGGAGAAAGTCTGACATGATGCAGACTATTAATACTAATTTTAAAATGTTCCTTTCAGACAGCTGAAGCTTGGCAGAGAGAATACAGGAATGAGCACTCCCAGTCTGATCCGTACTAGGATGCTGGGGCAAATGCTTGAAACAAAATTCCCTCCAGCAGGGAAGTGGCTGGTTCTGGGGAGGCCAGCCTGGGACACGGGGTGCAGAGAGACTCGTCCGGTTGTGGGCAGCAGCGTGGGCAGATCCTAAAGAACGGGATATGGGACTTTAGGAGCCCCCCGGAGCCATCCCATCTGGAGAGGCTCAGCAGGTCTCTCCTGTTCTGGGCAAAGGCTTGTGGTGCGCTTGGGCTTTTGCTTCTGTTTTCTTCTGACAAGGGGGAGCGGTTTTGAGCTGAAAGAGAGCAGGTTTGGGTCAGGTGTTGGACAAAACTTCCCTGTGAGGGTGGTGAGGCTCCTGGAGGGCAGGAGCTGGAAAGCAGGGATGGAGCCTGGGAGCTCTGACCTGCAGCCAGGGCCAGGCTGAGGCAGCTCAGCACACACAGCGCTGCTGCTCCGTCGTTCCCTCTCCCACGGGAGCCGGCTGTGAGCATCCCTGGCTCTGCCTGGGGCTGGGCTGGCCGTGGAGTCAGGTCACCCCGGCTTGGGACCTGCCTCTGTCACCGAGCACCGTTTAAGCGTTGCCTGTTCCAGCCAAGCAAGCAGCCTTTTCCCCGTAACGCCGGCAAATCCCCGCTCCCGCGGAGCCGTTAATTGATTTCCCTTCCCGGCGCTGCCGCCCGTGGCTGTGCTGACACTCGCCTGCCCGCGCTCTCCCTGCCCGCGCTCCCGTCAGCGCCTGCGACAGCCAGATCCTGAAATTATTGATAAACACTCATTGGGGCTGGAGCCTGGGAAATTGCCAGCAACCCCAGCGGGTTTCTCTCTTGCCAGCATCATTTTTCTTGATGACAGCACGTTCCGAACTTCGGCAGGGAGGGGACAGGGCCTCCTGGTAACTTTTTTTTTGTTTTATGCATCGGTAATTTTAAAAGATCCCTGCAAAGAGCAGAGTGGAGATGCTAGGGAGCAAATGCCTGTGATTATCTCTGTCCTCCACCCAGCCCCACAGAGAGCTGTGCTGGGCTGGATTCTGCTCAGAGCTCTGCTCTCACAGGTCAGCCCTGCTCCTCCATCCCACTTAGCGCCTCTCCAGGCTCAGGAATTCTTAATTCCAACCTCATGGATCCCTGTTTCTTCCTCCAAGTCCTCTGCTCCTGCAGGCTGTTATCTCACGCCATGGCATCCGCATGGGCAAGGACATCACGCTGTGGTCTGAGCCGGGAGAAAAGCTGGTGCGGGCACAGCGGCAGGAGCAGGACATCCCTGTCCAGAGCCAGGACAGTCCTCATCACCATAGAGCCTGACTCTGCTCCGCCAGAGGGCAAAAATCACCTCTCACCCCTCCCTGAGCTGGCCCAATCCCGACCAGCCCCGCGGAATTGTGCCGGCATGGCGTTGGTGCTCTGTCCCAGCTCACACAGCACACGAGATGCATGTGGCACCTTGCGTCTCTCGCTGTGGCTCGTTCTGGAGCTCGGAGCATTTTTCTCTCTGCAAGCTCTGCTAATTAGTGGGAGGTTGTGGATCAGGGACAGAGGGAAGTGTCCTTCTGTGGTTCTGGCACCAGAAATAATTGAGCCATTTTTCACCTATGGCCAATCTAATTCTGTCCACATCTTGATTTTTCTCTTAATAGCTTGGGGATGCTGTTGCAGCTGTTGGATTCACAGCCATGTCCAGAGCTTTTCAGTAATCGCCTGGATTTCGTACTCTCTTGCTAACTGGTCGCTGGTTTCTTCTTAGTTTGTGCTTTAGCTCCTCCAAATGAGGGAGGAGCTCATTTGAGCCAAGCTGGGTTTGCCTCTGTGCCAGTATTTCCCAGCCCCTGCTGGGCAGCCCAGCCCCGGGGCGGTGGGGCAGTGGCTGCAGGACACGGGGCCAGCAGAGACCTGGGCATGGGCACTGCCAGCGGCGTGGGGCGGCTCCAGTGAAGCGGCTGATCCTGCTTAGTGCCTGAGGAGCACATTCCGGCACAGCCCAGCGCTCCCGAATCAGCAAACCAGTTGTCATGGAAATTAGGAAGCCCAGCGGTCTGTACAGCGGGGTCGGGATGGGAGCAGCTCTCAGGAGGTGGCTGGGGCTCCGGGGTGCCCCTGTCCCCCCACACCAGCGCTGTGCCGGTGCCGTGCCGGGGCCAGGGTTTGCCGTGTCAGCTGCCGGCCAGGCTGGGAAAGTGAAGATGTTCACGGCAAACTGAAAGGTTTGATTTATCAGTGCTGGTCCCCAGAGGCTCAGGGCCTGTCAGCCACCAAAAAATCCCATCCATCACAGTGGGAGGGTGAGCTGCCTTTTTTTTTTTTGGTGGGTGTGTGTGTGTTTTTTTGGCCATTTTATTTCTCTGTGAGTGCTGGAGCTGTGAGGGGGAGCAGTGTGAAAGCCAGCCCTGGGCATGGGGGCAGGGCCTGGGGAGCCGTGGGGATGGATGATGCCGCTCTCCTTCCCTTGCATTATGGAAACCTCTCCCCTCTGCTGTGCTCTTCGGGGGCTGCAGCCTGAGTGAGGTCTCCAGACTCTGCACAAAAAAGGGGCTCAGCCGTCCCCCCCCAGATTCCCCCTGTGTCCCCCGTTTGTCCCCATCTGTCTGTACACGTGTGTGTGCATCTGTGTGCAGATCTGATTGTTTGCTTCTTCATAACATTTTCTTTTCCCAATGTTTATGGGCCATGGGATTGGAAGTGAAGCATCTACTTAATTGCTGTCAGGCAAGGAGACGGGTTATAAAGTTGCCAAGGGAAAAAATAGCTCACTCTGGGGTAGATGCAGGGGAGCAGGGCTGATGAGGAGGGGGCGGAAGGCTGGGAGTGGGAAGAGATGAGGAGAGAGAAAGAACAGGAAGGGATCAGCAGGCAGCGAAGGAGCCGGCTCAGGAAAGGAGCTGCTGGGGTGGCAGGAGAAAGGCCAGACAGAGGTGTGCTGGGCAAGAGTCAGCTCCCCTTGGGGAGTCTTCTGTGTCCCCCAGGATGGTGGCATTTGCCTTCTTGTGTCATGAGTGTGGCTCCTGGGGCACTTTATGGAGGGAAAATTGGAAGCAGGAAGCCCTCCCTGTCCTCCCCATCCTCCCCACTGCCGGAGCCTCCTGCCTGCCGCCGCTCCAGTTCCAGGTTCTTTGCTTGCAGCCCTCTTCATCTGCATCTTTCTTGTTTGCTTCATTATCTCCCAGTCTAGCCCTGCACCATGTCATCCTCATTGCACGGCTCCTCCCTCTCCCCTGTCGCCACATTACTCCAGCAAGGACTCCCTTTCCCATCTTTTAGTTTCAGCACCGCACATAAAAGCGCTCTGATGGCCATGGCGTGATAGCAAAGACAGAACTTAATTTCACAGCATTTTCATATAATACTCCATAAAACTGAACAAATTTGCTGGAGTCCAAATCCATCTCATTATGCAGAGTCTTTGGAAGGGAGCTTTTCCGTTCGGGGCCTCAGCGCTCAGTGAGGGGATGGTACAGAAGAAGGGAAAAATAATTAATTAGGTGCTGCTCTGGATCAAAGATCCTGCATCGGAAGGCACATTAAATAAATGCCTGGCTCATGAATAAAAGCTGCACGGAGCCCCACACAGAAAATCTTCAGTGAAGCTGAAGGTGTGTAGAGAGATCTTTGGCCTGAGACTGTGCCCCAGGAAGAAAAGATGGAGCAGGGCAGGAAAGGGAAGATGGATCTGGGCATGGAGGAGATGGATCACAGAGTGCTCAGCCAGGCAGGGGAACGGGAAGCCCTGAGGAAGCATGAAGTATGGCTTTATTCCTTGGCATTCCCCCAGTGTCCTGGTGTGGGAAGGAGTGCTGGCCAGAGCTGCCCTGCCCCAATCGATGGCAGTGCTGCTTCCCACGGCAGGACAGTGCAGGGCAGGTGGATTAAAATTGCAGCAGCCAAGGGAGAGGAGAGAGCTCGCTTCACTTCACGCTGTTAATTAATCTCCGAGCCAATGAGGATGCTCTCATCTGGTCTTTACTTAATCCATAACCCAGAAATCCTCAAATTATGTCATTTGTTCAATACAGATGAAATTAATTACTCTGGGAAATAGGCAACAAGTTGCATTTCTGATGCTCCTTATCGCGTAATCAGATCTACAGCGAGCTCGGTGCAGCCGCAGTGGCAGCAGTGGGATCGCCTGCAGCCTGCGGGAGACACGGAGCAGCATCAGCTATAAACCTGTCACCAGGAGCCATGGGCTGGCTCCTACCAGGAGCTGGGGGGGCTGGGGAGGCTCTGGGATTGCCGGGGATGCAGAGCCTGGGCAGTGATGGAGGTGCCGAGGAGCCTCCACCCAGGGCTTAACCCCCCACCTCAGCCCCCTGCTCCTTCCCTATTTATTGCCTCTTACTGGGGTCGCAGACGCAGCTTGCAGGGCTTCCTGGGGGACCCAGAGGGAAGGACTCCCCTGCAGCCCTCCCAGAGCCCTGTCCACTTCCCTGGGGCTCTGTGCCTGCAGGATGTGTCCCCCCACCCCATGACTTTGAGGCAGCGAGGGGCAGGTCCACATCAGGATGGCTCAGAAGCGCTGGGCACAGAATTACAGCGATTTACTCATTAATGCAGTTATTGTGGGGACATGCTGCTTGGGGCTCAGCACAACCAGGGAGCTTGTGGAGGGCTTGTGGAGGTGATTCCCAGAGGTGTTAGAGCCACACTCGCAGTCCAGCTATGCTCCCTCCCCTCAGTGCTTTGCTGTGCCCGTGGCCAGTGGTTCTGAGCATCCCACGGCGCATCCCAGAAAGGCTTCAATGACTGGCCCCAGCCAGGAACAGGCTCAGGTGGCAGGACGAGTCCCTGGGCTGGGCTGCCTGCACCGGGGAACCCCTCACCCTCTCTCCCTGGTCAGCTGGGGGGTTTCCCCCCCTTCCTGGGGCGAAAGCTTTACTGTAAGTGCTTAAGGCTCACACACAACTAGCACAGAAAGAGCTGTTGTAACAAAAAATCCATAGTGGTTGTTTGCTAAAATGCATTGCCATAATGAATTGAAAAATATGACAAGCTGATCAAGGCAGCTATTGGGAGGTGTCAGGGCCCTCAGCCCAGCTCTGCAGCTCACCTGGGCCACCCAACACGGCAGAATCCTTTCAGAAGAGGGAAAAATGTAGTTTGTCTCAGTCCTATCAATTTAAATAAATTACCTATTACATTAGCTGCACTTAAAGCAAGAAATCAATCCCCTGCCTCAGCTGCTCTAAAAACCTTGGTTTGCACCACGAATCCCGTAACTGTCAGAGGTCCCCATGCCGGCAGTGTCTGGCGGTCAGGGGCTGTGTGTGTGGGGCATTATCGGGGGCATGGACCAGCACGGCCACAGCAGTGCAGCTACCCTGAGGTACCTCACAGGTGAGCGTGGGCAGCCCAGTGCCAGCCTGGCAGCAGTGCCGAGGCTGGGCCGACTGCCGGGATCTCCCCACGCGTCCCTGGGGATTGACACCTCAGAGCCCCCGGAGCCCCAGGGCAGGTGGATGGTTTGATGTTGAATCCCACCACCCCCGGTTTGCTTCTCTGAGTGGGTGAGCAGAGCCAGAGCCCTGCCCGCGGGCAGAGTGGGATGGAGGCAGGGGTGGGGACAAGTGGCAGGGATGGCTGCAGGAAGCAGGCAGGAGGCAGAGATGCAGGCAGGGATGCGGGGATGGAGGTAGGAAGCAGGAGTGTAGGCAGGGACCCCTGTGGGGAGCTGGGCAGGGCAGGATCCCAGAAGGCAGGGCAGATTTCAGGAGCAGCCTTTCAGACATGGCTGTTTCCTTTGTTTTTTTCCTGCTGAAACTGCTGCCTTGTGCAAAGCTGCTCAAGCTCCTCAGATAAATTAGCATCCAGGGGATTGTTTTCCTCTACATTTTGTGCAGTT
Organism: Dicrurus megarhynchus; assembly: GCA_013399195.1. Lineage (NCBI taxonomy): Eukaryota > Metazoa > Chordata > Aves > Passeriformes > Dicruridae > Dicrurus > Dicrurus megarhynchus. The sequence goes on along the minus strand of VXAD01012661.1, from coordinate 129,268 downwards.
GCATAAGAGGGAGGAACAGAGGAGCCCAAAGAGCAGATTGCTTTGTAGAAGCATGAAACAGCCGCAGCCAGAGCTGCTGCCTCTCCTGCTGCCAGAGCTCAGCGCCTTCACCTGGATGAGGCTCCAGGGTGGGAGCTGGGTGTAGCTGGGTCCTCTGGGTCAGCATGAGCAGGAGAGGGAGACCAGGGGCTCTTCCCAGCATGGCTGGTCATCTCCGAGCTGTTCCCAGGTGTCCCAGTTCGTGGCATGGCCGTGCCCAGCAGCAGCAGTGCCTGCAGACAGCCCAGCCCTGTCCCTTCTGCCCAGAGCAGGCCCCTGCCCACTGCTGCTGGTCTCTGCCTCCACCTCCGAGGAGACTGAGAGGCCCCTTTGCAGGGACACCCGAGGAACATCCAGGTATGTCCGTGTAGGAGCTCTGGGGGCTTCCCAGCGGGTGCCATTCCCAGCACGAGGAGGAGGAGGAGGAGGAAGGTATCAGTATCCACTCAGCTGCCTCCCCCGATCTGACCCCATTGATCATACCGATCCCAGTGTGAGGAGATATGTGAGATGATCAATGTACCTCTGCCCTGCCGGTGGAGGCACGGGCTGAGGCTTTGGTTTAACCCTTCCCACCCCCCAGCGCAGGTCCCTGCGCTCCCCAGGGCTCCGGGGCTCCTGCCCTGGTCCTGCTGGCCGGGCTGGGCTGCAGATGGGTGGCTCCTGAACTGCATTATTCCCTGCTGAGCCTGGCCCATCCCATCCTGCCCAGCCTCTGCTTTTGGGTGACCTCCGTGGGGGATTTTCCTGTGCCTGAGCAGTGGGAGAGATGCTCGTGGCTCCTCAGGCAGCACCTCCGTGCCGTGGCCTCCCCGGCCCTTCCCGGATGGGTCCAGTCCAGTGTAGGCTTGGCTCAACCTCCCTACACACCCCAGCACTATAGCTTCACCTTCCCGTAAAACTCCAGAGAGGAGCTGGAAATGGGCAGGGGCAGGATGAAAGACCCGACGAGGCTCACGCTTGCAGGAGGGCGCAGACACTTGGGGAGAGGGGAGGGAGGGAGGGACGGGGCTGCAGAGCTGCCGGGGATGCTGGGGAGAGGAGCCGGGAGGAGGAGGGAGCTGCGGAGCGCCGGGGGAGCGTGGCTGGAAGTGCTTTCATAACCCTCAGCCAGAGTGATTTTCTGAGGCATAAGTGATGGAGGTAAATAGGATTATCTCACAAAAGGCACCAGTGAAATAATAAACATCCTCATCCAGCACCGCCCCGGTAAACGAGCGGGGGTGCGGGGGAGCAGCCCCGCCGCCCGGGAGGAGCGGGAGCGGCACCCGCGGTGCTCGTTCCGGAGAACGGGGCTCAACGCGAGCCCTCGACACGTGGGTTCGCTGCTTTTTGGGACCCGGCCCGGCTCTCCGGCTCCTGTAAGTGCAAAGCCGCGTCCGCGCCGGGCTGAGCGGTGTGAGGGGGTGTTTTGGGGTGACACGAGTTGATGTCCTGCGGAGGGCTCGGTGGGGTGGGCGCTCAGCAGCCTGCAGGGACCTGCAGGTGCCACCGCCGAGGTGCTGGGGGTACTGGGGCGGGATGAGTGTGGGTGGCAAACGCGTGGCGCTCAACACGGGGAAGCAGCAGGTCCCAGACTCGCACCAGGATCGACCACGCGTGGGCGGAGGCAGCGGGTCCCCAGCCCGGGTCTCTCGAGGGGAGGGACCCGGCCGTGCCCTGCCAGCTGCCACCGAGGGCTCTGCCCTCGCCTGCTGCGGCACTTTCTTCCTGTGTCCCAGAGCCCGGGGAGTGTCCGGCCCCACTGACAGAGCCCCGCACATCGTGTGGCAGTGGCAGGTCCGTGGGGAGGGGGAGCAGAGTGCTGGGCGGCCCCTCCAGCGGGCAGGGGACAACAGCCCGGGGCTGACTGGGAGAAGCGGTGATGGCGGGGTCCGAGGGGTGCGGTGGCCGCAGGCAGGGGACGCTGCCCCGCTGCCCAGGGGCTTCTGCACTCCACAGGGATCTCCTCGGGCTACTGCAGGACTGAAGGCACAAAAGTCTCCCTTGACTTTGTTATGGTGACAGACTGAGTCTCCTCGGGCAGGGAGTGGCTCTTTAGCTACATTAACAATCTGAGATCTGATGGGAAAGGTGAAATAACTCAGTCTCCTCCCCACCACTCACTTGAGACTCTGACACAATCGCCACAGTTAGGAAAATTCACCTCGAAGCTTCATCTGTAAAGAACCAAACCATGAGGAAATGTTTGGCCCAGAGGGAGGCAGAGGAGGAATTTCAGCTGCCTCTCATCTTTCATCATTTGCCTTCTCCAGCTCCTATCTTGGCAGCCCCAGTATTTTGCTTTGTCTCCTTCAGGTGACTAGTCATTAGACTAATTAGTTGCTAATCAATGTTTAATTAAAATGTAGCTGTTAATTACTGGAGGTGGTACTGCAGGTTGACTATGAAGTGTTACGGAAATATGTTTAAGGGCGGTTCACAGGGCGCTGGTCCCCCTTCCTCTGCCTCGGGGGTGTTCCAGGGTCCCCTCCCTTGGGACGCTGCTCTGGGAGGGGAGCTGCAGGTGTAACACACCTGGAGCCGGTTCCATCACTTGGGACCCACTCGTGGTGCGGGTGGCTCCGGAGCATCCCTGACACTTTCCTGTGTAGCAGCTGGGGATGGAGGTGCCTGGGCAGCTCTGGGCAAGATGGGATGTGGAGGACGTCACTGGGATGGAATGGGAAGCAGCCAAAGCAGGATCCCAGTGCCCTGCCCAGGGCTGCGAGCCCCTCGCTTTGGGAACTGTATGAGCATTTGGGATACTGGTGAGCATTTGGCCAAAATCCCAGGGGTGCAGCTCCCACTCCAGTTCTCTCTGCTCAACCTTCACCTGCTCCCATAAGCCCCTCTGAGAGCTGAGGCCAGGAGGGATGGAGACAGAGGCTTCATTACATGCAAGAGCCAGGAGGTTCTCCGTGCCCAAGCCATCAGAAAGCGCCGGTAAATGTTCCATCAGCGGTGGTATGTAGGTCACCCAGGTGTGCCGCCTCCAGGTACCGGCTCATTTCAGCCCTTGCTGGGGAGCCTGTGTCTGCTCATTAACTCTGCAGTTCTTCTCCCTCCCTGTGCCTTCTGAGCTGGGGCTGATGTGCCTGGCTGGGGCAGGGGCTGCTCACGGGTCTGGGGGCTTTGTGCCAGCTGCCTTGTCTTGTTCTAGGGCTCTGAACCCCTTACAGCTCCATAGGGTGGGCACCTGAGGGAGGGGCAGGGACCCCCAGGACCCCATGCACGAGCTGTGTCCCCTCCTTGGGGCAGTGCTGACCAGTGGGGGCAGGCGCTTTGCAGGTGCTGTGCTTGTGCCAGTGCCACCATTTACATTCTCCCTGCTGCTTATATCCCTTATTTCACTTCACTTGTCATTTTATGCCTTATTTTAATGTCTTGAGAGCAGACCCACAGGATAACAAGGTCTGGTGCTGCAGAGGGTCCTGCGGCAGACACGGCGTCTCCATCCAGCTGGAGACACTGGAGCACAGTGAATGTGCCTCTGTCTGGGTCCGACGGGGGCATGTCCCTCACCTGGGGAGGGGCAGGGGGACTTGCTGAGGCAGAGAAGTTGGGTGACTGAACAGGGCTGATGCTCTAGGGCTCACGGGAGAGCCAGCTCCCAGCATCTGTGCTCAGCATATCCCTTCTTGCTCCTGAAAAAGGTATCTCTTTGGGGGGCCACTGCGCCTGATAAGGTCCCTGTCACCCAGAGAGCATTTGTTGTGGGGCTCAGAGCAGTCCCAGAGCCCTGGAACAAGGCATTTTGGAGAGTCATAGGCCTGGTCAGGACCATATCCCTTCCCCAGCTGTCCCCAGCGATGCCCGTAGCTCTGTCCAGCTGTGGCCGGACGTGTGTCACTCCCCACCTCGGCTGTGCTGGAGTGCTGGCTGGGTGCTGCAGGGACGGGGGATGCGAGGGTGCAGGTGTGCCTTGGATTGCTCGATGGCACGGGATATGTTTTTTGGATATGTTTCCCTGCTAGTTAGAGGAAGATGCTGACAGTGGCCCAGGGGTGGGGTGGTTTGGGTGGTGACAATGCAAGGAACAAGCTATGTTTAGAAATAATTGCTTTGTCTTTCACAGAGGTATTAGTGCCTCCATGCTGGCAGCTACAGGAATTAGCTGAAGTTTTGGTGACACAAATACAGAAGCAAAATTATTGCTACTTATCCTCATTTCTATGCGTGTGAGGGGAAAGAGACATTGGCAGAGAGAGGGAAACAGTGAAGCAGAGGGGCTGCAGCTGGGGGTCTCCAGCACAAGGCTGGCATGTCCTTAGGGGAGCCCAACCCTGGAGGCTCTTGCTCCACCAGGGAGATGCTGGTTTTATGCCAAGGGTCTGTGCCCATCCCTGGGACAGTCACAGGGGACCTGCAGCTCCAGCTCTGTGGAATGGCACATCCTGCAGCTGGTTTGGCCCAAGGGAAGGGGCACTGGGGACAATGGCTTGGCTGGGGGGGAGCTGGGTCAGGTGGGCTCCTGAAGGGAGGCTTGGGGGGCTGGAGACACCCAGCCCCTGTTGGCTGCTGTGGGGCTGGAGGGGCATGTGGGGGGCACTTAGGGGCCACTGGGAAGGGATCCCTGGATTTGCCTTAACAGAAGCCTGGCACACCAGGATGCAGGGAGAGGAGAATTTTACCATAGGGAACCTTCACCTTGGCTGTGCATCCCTGTGGTGCTGCTCACCTGGCTCAGCCCTGAGCACCTTCTGCATTTGAAGGAGGATCCCAGCTCCTCTTTGGATGGAGGAGCAAACTGGGGGGCTCGGAAGTGGCACTGTTTTGGCTGTTCACGTGGGACTGGGTGATGGTGTCAGGTCGCAAGCCAGGCCCCCACGGGATGTGGGCGCTCGCCGGAGGAGCAGCAGCCCTGTGTGAAAGCCACGGTGGATGGTAACAGGAGGATCCTCCCACAGAGGAGCCAGCAGAGCCCCTTGGGAGGCCGCTCTCCGTGGGTGGCGGAGCTGCTGCTCCGTCGGGAGCCCCCGAGGATGCGACCGCGGCTCCGGCGTCGCTCCGCTCTCCCGGTGTTTGTTTCTCCCTGGCTCTGGGAGCGCGTCTCCCGCTGGCAGCATCCTATCCCGTCCCTGCCTGTCCCTCGGTGGCCCGGCTGCCTCCGAAAAGTAAAGTTGAATGTTTGGAAGGAACAGATCTCTGATGAAACAAGGCCATTCATGCTTTCAGATATTAAATTCCATGCAGAATATTAAATAATTTCCTCTTCAATGATCCCAGTAAATTTAATTAGCTCTTGTTCCCCCAACAGAGTTGTCGCTGCCATCCTGATGCGTGGATGCGGGGTGGAGTGAAGGGGAATGCCGCTGCCTTCCTGGACCTTCCCAGTTCTGTCCCCAGCATCCCCTCCCTGCTCCAAGCCAGAGCTCCTTTGGAGTGAGAGCCCAGCTCCAGCTGCTGTTGTGAGAGGAGGGAGCTGGGTGTGGAAGCCCCTTTCTCTCTGGTCTGCTTGGAGCTGCTCTGCCTGGAGGGAGCAGGGCCTGGGAAGGAACCTGGGGAAAATCAGTGGTATTTTGGGTGATTGTCCAGGGCCTTTTCTGTAGCTGCTTGAGAGCTGGGTCCAAGAGGGAAGATGGGAATCGCACAAGTAGTTGACTTTCAGGAGACATAATTGCTGTGTGATTTTGGTATTACTGGGTTTTTTTTCTGTGTATGTGATGTCTGGTATGTTTTTGCAAGTTTTAGAACATCAGAGCAAAGAGAAAAAAAAAAAATCTCTTTGCAATGGAAGCAGCTAATAGCGGGTTATAAATGTGTCCCTGGCACGGTTCATTAGCTGCCATGACATATTGAGGGCTGGGAGCGGTGTGATACCAGCAAATCAATTCCGAATTTCATCTGAGAAGGAATGTGGGGAGCCCAGATCATGCAACATGTTACCAAACATTCCTTCCCAGCCAGAATGGAGCTGCTCCTCTCTCCGGGTGCTGCTCCTGCTGGGCTGCAGCACAGAATGCAAAATAAATAAATAACCAAGGATCTAATTTACTGATGATTAATTTGCATAATTAGTGCTGTGTCAAATCACTTCACCGAGGTGCAAGGCACACTCTGCTGAGGTGTTTGCATGGACATCTTCGCAGGTTTCCCCAAGCTCACCTTATTTCACATTTAACAGTCTCCTGAGGATGTAACATTGGTGTTGATGGGATTTCACAGGGTTGAAGTGGGTGTGAGAGCTGGGGGTCTGCAGGGCCAAACCCCTGCCAGCCTTCTCATGTCCCATCCTGGTGCTGGAACACTGCCCTGCCCTGGAAATATGTCTGGCAGTGGGTGGCCGTAGTCCTGGAGCCAGGGATGAGCTCAGCCCGAGCTCTGCTGTGGGCACAGACCTGCCGGCCCCGGCCAGTGCCAACTCCCTGGAGAGGGGCAGTGAAGTGATGGCTGAACCCCAGCCATTCCATATCCACCTGCTGCTCCCTTCACTGCTCCAGGGATGCTTTGGGAAGGGGCTCAGGGTGGGCAGCCAGGGATGAGGTTTTGGCTGAGGGATCAGTGCAGCAATGGGGCCTGAGGCGGTGCCTGGGAGAGGGGAGCAGTGTCTGAGTGCTCAGCAGCACCCACTGCTGTGTGTCCCTCACTTTTCCAAGGGCTTTGCCTCTTTGCCGGGTGATTTCTGTCCCCAAGTGCTGCTGATGCTGCAGCTCCCATTGCTCCCATGGCGTCAGGGCAGTCCCGGCAGTGGGACCGGCGGCGCTTCCCCCATCCACCTCCTGCTCTGGGCAGGGACCTGAGGCCCGAGCACAGGGCTGGCTTCAGGCTCATTCCCTCCCCTGGAGCAGGGGAAGCAGCTGCAGAATGCCAGCAGGTGAAGTGTCCATTGATGCCATAAACACATGGAATGCTCTAAAGCACGCAGCGCTGCGGGCAGCCCCGGTCACATCCCTGCTCCTGCTCCCTGTAATGGATATCAGATTGTTCTCCCAATCTTGGCATTGTTTCAATAATTGACTGATGCAGCGCAATGTTCACTGATTTAATAAGTTTGTTAGTGTAATAGAGGCTCAGGATTTCGCTGTTAATGTGCAGTGACAATTGCATTGTAGATTTGCTCATTATGTTACATAACTTAGCTATGAAATCTATCGGAAATTATATTTTAAAAAGCATTATTGCAGAATCCATCAGCGTGGCTCTCCCAGCTCCTCCCACGGTGTTTTGCAGTCTGAGTGTGTCTGTTCAGTGCCTCACTGGGACTACACGTTCTGCTTTGGGTTTTTTGGGTCAGGGCATCTGACACTTGCCAGAAAAACAACCCCGAGTCTTGCCATGTCATCCCACCTTCTCCATTGCGGCCAAGGGTGGTGCAGGTACCCGGTGTTTTGGCAGCTCTCTGGGGAGAGCTCCAGCTGGCACCATGCCCCCCGGCCCTCCGGTGGGACAGGCACTGGCAGGTGAAGCTCTTGGCAGGTCCAGGCTTGAGCTGCCGGGGCTGTGTCAGAGCCGAACATGCTGCAAACGTCCCGTTTTTGGGCAGAGTCATGAGGAGGGGCTGGACATCCTTTGGGCACCTCAAAGTTGAGGGTCCCTGAGAGCCATGGGGGAGGATGGGGGGCTATTGCCTCATTGTCTCGTGTCTCTCTCTGGTACTGAGTGGCCTCTGTTGCCTTGTGGAGGAGATCCTGGAACTGGCTGACTGGCAGTACCCTGACTGGGACATGATGCTGGGAACTGAGGGGATCCCCAGAGCTGGGGCTGTGGGGCTCCACATTCCAGAAGCTGTGTTCAGGAGAAAACCCAGATGGAGCCACAGTGGGTCTTGTCATCTCTGTACTCCAGCCATAGTTCTGAGGAAAACCTCATCTTCCTTGAAGATAAAAAAATCCCAGCAGCAGTAATTTAAACAACTCTGACTGCCCTCCAAATGAAGGCCCTGATGGCAAATAGGCTGTGAAATCAGCTAAGAAAAAAGGAAAAACATATTTTTCCCAGTGTAATACTTGTTCCCGCGGTTCACAAACAGCCTTGCAGGGGTTTGATGCCTTGTGCTGTTTCCAATGGCTGCTCTTCCCTCCGCTGCCGCTCTCGTGCATCCTCAGCCATTATCCCCCACCTGCTCCTCCTCCTCTCCCACGGCCGGGCAGGACACTCCTACACTTGCCCTCCTGGAGATCCCCGGGCAGGTTCCCCCGGTGGGTTCCTCTCTGGGTGGTTCCCTGCCCGGGTGTCCCGGTGCAGATGCCGGGGCTCGGGCCTTCTCCGGCGGGTTGCCTAGCAATCCCGGCATCCCGATCCCGCTGCGCCGCTGCTCCGCCGCTCCGCCGCTCCGCGCGCGCACCTCCTGCTCGCAAGGCTGCACCTCCCAAGCGAGAACCGGTTTGCGTTTCTGGGAACGGATGTCAGCCGGGACCCAGCTCGGAGGCTTGGGATGCAGGGGAGACTTTGCAGAGCTGAGCTCTCCCGCATTCCCAGCTCCTCGTTCTCCAAATCTGCTGCCTACAGCATCTTCAGCCTCAGTGAAGCGTGAGGAAGCGGCACAGCGGGGCAGAGCCGAGAGCGGGCCTGGCTGCCTTTGTCGGGAGAACAAGGGCTGCTGCGCTCGGCTCTGGGGCCACCGCGGCCCTGAGGGCTAAAAATGCATCCTTGGATCATACAAAATAGATGTGGGGATGGGTGAGGTGCAGTCCGTGTGTTCCTGGTCCTCACTCACGCGGTGGCTCCTCATAGCCCTGATGGTTTTCTCCAGAGTGGTCTTCAGAGGCCTCGGGAGAGAAGGGGAGCTGTGTGAGGGGAGGGGAGCAGTGCCCGGTTTGGGAGGCTGCGGGTGGGCTCTGCAGGAGACTGAGAAAGTCTCAGAGATGACTGTGCTAAACTCATAGAGATAACTTCCTGCTCAGGCAGGCTGTAGATATTCCAGCTATTTCTCAGGAAATAGATATTGGGGAGCTTCACCACAGTCTTAACTATTGGGAACCACAAATGAATCATTTGAGCCAGGAAAAGGTGCTGGGCCCCATCCAGGAGCAGGTCACTGTTACTGCACTATGACATCGCCTAGGCCGGCGGGATTCGGGGAGCTTGGCTGCCCACTGTGAGGGACCCGCTGCCAGAGCGGCCCCTGCTCACGGCCCTTTTCGAGATGGAACCTCCGGAAGCGAGCCCAGGAAAGGGCAGAGCAGGACCGCTGACAGTCGGGGTCTGCTCAGTCCGATAGCGCAGGTCTGCGCCGCTCCGCTGGCTTCCCGGGGGAGGAGATGAGCAGCAGGAGAACGAGACACAGCCGTGAATGCCAGAGGTCTGCTCTTGCATAACACCCCAGGAAGCTTCCAGCTGCGGTGGGAATGCCCGGATCTCTGCCCAGAGATCCTTAAGTGTGATTGAAAGGGAAGAAAGGGTAAGGGGCTGAGACACTCACGGAGCTTTAGTGAGTCTGGGGGATGCTACAAACCTACATGCTGTGGGCTCCCGGCACTGCCTTGTGTTTCCCAGTGTTTGCAGTGAGGAATGGAAATCCCCTTCCCCCCTGCCGCTGCCGTCCTGCCAGGGGCTGCCGTAAGCCTGGGCATCCCACCCAGTGTCCAGATGAATGCACGGGAATGGAATCAATGTCCCTGATCCAGGTTGTCCAAGGGGCTTTGCTCCTCACCAGCCGCGGGGCCGCAGTGCTCGGTGCTGCTGAGGACAGGGAAGGATTGCGAGAAACCCCCGAGGCAGCCCGCTTTGTGCCGGCGCCGCTGCTGGAGGCTCATTTTTGGGGGAGAAACAGACAAAACCCGGCTCTTTTCCTGGCGCAGCGGTGGGAGCGTGTGCGGAGCGGCCGCCGGGCACGGTGCGGGGGTCCGAGGGTCCCGACCCCCCCATCACGCTCGGGTCTCCCCGCAGAGGGAGGGGACC
>VXAD01012661.1:66381-119379 GCA_013399195.1 Dicrurus megarhynchus | reverse complement strand
AGGGATGTCCACCGAGAGCCGTACCGGGAGTCACAGCGGCAGCCCCGGGGCGGCGCTGCCGGAGCGCATCCCGGGGGAAGGCTGGCGGCTCCGGGCGGAGCGGGGGAGGCCGGGCTGGCAGTGTCCACCCCGGCACCAGGCGGTCCCCGCGGCGCTCCGGGACCGGGTTCCGTGGCGGCAGTGCCGGAGCCCGTGAGGGTTCGGTGGCTAAGCCGGCCCGGTCAAGGGACAACGCGCGATGTGTGAGGGGCCCTATTAAGTTTGTGTTAAGGATTCGTAACGCCCTTTAATTAGGGGCAGCTGCTAACAGAAGCCTGGTGCTAATTGTCATTACTGCCTCCAGGTGAAGGTAAATTGTAAGAAAAAGTTGGGTGAGGTGAGGTGGAGTCTGGATAAAGGAGGAGAAAGAGACGGTCTCGCTTGGGTTGGGTGAGCTGTGGGGTAGAGTTAGGCAAGCGAGGCAGCTTTCCCTGGGCTTTTCTTCTCCTGAATCCCTGCCTGTCTCCAGGAATTTCATTGCAAGACGGGCTCCCAGTGCAGGTATGTGCAGGGCTTGTGCGTGGGGAGGGGCGGACGGATAGCAAAGGCCCCTCGGGGGTGACCTGGGTTATGTGTGTGGTGTGTGTAGACGCCTAGTGCCGTTGTCCAGCCGCTATCCTGGTCCCCAGAGGTGTGCGTGCCAGGAGCTGCACCGCGCACAGCACTCGCAGCATCGCTTGCAGCGTCACCTCCGAGGGCGTCAGGGCAGAGCTGAAGTAAACAGCCGCGGTGTGGGGGTCGGGGCAGGGGTGTGGGGCAGGCCCTGCACGGGCAGTGAGTGCCCAGAGCTGGGGGCATGGACCCATCTATTTAGCGGGAGCAGCCTGGCAAGGTGTTGGCAGCGCTTGTGCGTGCAGGTGGAGGGATGGGGGGAGCAGGGATTTCTTGGCTTCTCACTCCAGTGAGCGTGACATTAACAATCCCGGCTATTTTCGGCTGCCTTTGGTGGAGGTTTGGCACTCACTCACTGCCTCCAGAGATGCCTGGCACTGGGGCAGGGCAGCTCTGGCTGCTGTGTTCTGTCCTGGGGGGGCACAGCCCAGGGTGGGCACAGATTGCCGTTGGGGAATGCCTTGTTCTTTTTCCCTTCTAATGTGCCCATCGTTCTCTGGGATGTCCAGGGCTTGTGGTTCAGCTCTCGGTCTTCTCGGGCTGCATCCTGCTGCCCGGTGGTGTTTGCAATCTGGTGATACCCAGAGCCGGAGGCCTGGCCATGCTGGGTACAGTGCAGAGATGAAGGCATTCTGCTTCCCAAACAGTTTCCTGTTTTCAGGCTAAAATGGTTGAGGCATGATAAAGCCTCACAAAGCAAGAAATTAAGGCTGTTTTTCTGGATAACAGATGGAGAAAGAGCCTGGAGTTGATAATTTTTGGGGAGGGCTGATTGCAGTGGCTGGGGCTGGCAGGGCTGCTTGGACCTGGCTTTTGGTCGTAGCTCATTCCTGGCTCTGGGGAGAGGTGACGAGGCTCTGTTTGTTGTTTCACAGAAAATACTGTAGAATTTTTATTTCCCCCCCCCTCCTTTGGAGGTAGCGTGTGATTGTTTGGCACCACAGAGAGCCCTGGCACAGGGCACACAACCACGGCGGCTGCAGCAGCGTGTGAACCTCTGCTGGGTGCTTTTGGGGCCAGGGGCTGGGAAGCCCCAGCCTGGCAGCAGTAGCTCTTGTTCCTCCGTGGCAGTTCGGGCACCGTGTGGGGACAGGCACTGCAGAACTGAGGCGCTGAAGGAGCTGTCGCTGACAGATGTCTCCTTGGCCAAAGGTCTGTGGCAGTGCCTCTCCTGTCCTTTCCTGCTGCTCCTGGGTAGCCTGGGGGGTTTTAGGATGTTTTAGGATACTGACCCTTGCTGTCTGTGATGCCCCCTTTGGAAAACCACCTCTTCCAGCTTTCCTCCCCCAGCCTGGGCCAGCAGTGCGCACTCCATATGCTCTGCACTCGTGCAGTCCCTCTGTGGCAAGGCCTGGGATTTTTCTCTTTCCTGCTTGCACTGTTTCTCCATCTCCCATCACCAGAACATGTCGTCCTGAATTACCAGGATGACATCCCAGGCACTGGGATGGCTGGGCAGCCTCTGTTGGTGGCAGAGCCTGTCCCTCCATGCAGCTGCTGCTGCTCTGCCACCCTGCCCTGCACAGCAGGATTCCTCTTTCCCACCCAGGATGGGACAGTTTAGTTCTTTTGCCACCGTGGCTGAGGGGAATCTCCCCAGCTGGAGGGGGAGTGTGTTAGTGGGGCTTGAGCCAGCTGACTTTAGGCACTGGGGGGGGTGAGGGTCCCCTCAGCGCCGCTCTCCAGCAGCTTGGGCCAAATTGCTCCTTCGGTGCATAAAGGTTTTCAGCTGTGCATTTCTTGAATTAGTTTGTCGGCACAGCTCTCAGCTGCTCAGCTGACGGTGGATAAATCCCTCTGAAGGTTATTGAGATAATAAAAGGCATGAGGGAAGTTCCATAATTTATTTGAGTTCTCTTTTAATTTACAGCCTTACAGGGTGAGAGCTCAGTGGGTAATGAGTCCTTATGGCTGATCTGCTCCTTTCCAAGGGCCGTGGCAGAGAAAGGGGAGCTGGGGGGGAGGTTTGAGCTGGGGGAAGGTGGAGGGGGTTGTGCTGGAGGTGCTGCAGTCGTGGAGCTGCGGCTGAAGCTGTGCGGTGCTGGGAGCCTGGAGCTCCTTGGGCATCACCACGGAGCTACCGCCAGTCGAGAGCTCTTCCATCGGGATGCTCCGTCCCTGGCTGGGCTGGGATGCTCAGTGCTGCTGACAGCAGCTTCTCCTTCCTCTCGCTGTACAGGCAGCGGCTGCTGTTGGTGCTGTTCCAGTGCTTTCTGCTGGAATTGTTTGAGGTATTTTGGGATGTACGTTCCTGCAAATTAATTGACAGGCTGGGATACCAGATGAGGAAGCAAAATCATCTTCTCTGTCATTTCATTAGTTATTGAGATTACAGTTGTTTTGAACCTCTAATAAACTGGTCTGAAGGCAGCTCTCCCCTTCAGTCTGCTTGCACGCAGATGCTCCAGGCATCCATCTCTTCCCAAGTAGACAAGATTGAATTTCTAATGGGCAGAAACACGCACAGGAGCGCAGGATCCCTTTTCCTGTTCTATTATCCACTGTGGATGTGTCCCCTCCTCCTGCTACCCTCGCCACCTGGGAGGTTCAGGGGCTGAGAGGACGGGCCCTGAGTGGGAGGAAGGGGATCCAGAGGGTTTCCTTGATGGGAAAAGCTGGTTTTTCCCGGTGTTTTGCTGTTAGTTTTCCCAAAGGTGGAAGGAAATGCATGCTCCCGTGGGCCCTGGCAGGTTGCCTACATTTCCCCTCTGGGATGCTTTTCTACCTGGGCGGGGGGGGGAGGGGAACAAACCAAAAAATGGCTCTTTTGGAATCTGGGCTGGTGCTGCTGTGGGGGGGTGTGAGATGCAGTGCCAGGGGTGGGGATGGGGATGAGGACGGGGACTTCCAAGCCCCAGCAGGTTCCCTCCTCTCCTGCCTGTCCTGCAGTGCCTGCTGTGCCCCTCTGGTGCTCAGCGCTGCCCAGGCAGGAGGTGGGGGTAAAATGGGATTTACATATATAAGAGGACCTGGACCAGTGGATTTTGAATGGAGCCACTGCTGCTCCCTCTGGGCAGTCTGGTGGATTTGGGGGTTCCTGAAACTGGGAATCTGGGCAGTGGCCTGAGAGCTGTAATCTGCCAAAGTTATCGGAGGGACCTGTGAGCGTGTCTGGAGAGACGGGGCGATTGAGGCTGAGGAAGTCACCGCAGCTGGAATTTATGGAAGTGATAAAACAACTTTTGACAACAGGCTCAGCGCCTGGCAGCTCCTCCGCAGCAAGAGAGAATATTTTCCTCCTGTTGGATCGATAAACAATTAATTCTAAAGCAGGAGCTGGAGCAAAAGGGAGAGTTTTCCAGGCTTCTAAACTCTTAATCAAGCTCTGGGTGAAACACAGATGTGAGAATCTGAGACCTGCTGATAAAATCTTGACCTTGATAACGGGTTCCTCAATTCCTGGGCCATGGATGATACTTCCTTGGCTGAATAAATCCTCTTGTAAATATAGAGCTTGTTCCCAGATATTTATGCTTCCAACATGTTTAATGTAGCTTTACTTAATAATCTGCTTCAAAATGCTGACTTTCCCCCCACATTTTAATTGAATTCTAATTTCCATTCAGAATCAGCTTAAATTAAATGAGTTTAAAAATATAGTAAATAATACTTGTAATTCACTTACTCGTACCATAAGCTGTGAAAAGAAAGACTCAAATAACCCTTTAAAGCTGCTCATGGTGCAGCCCTCTCCTCAGCAGAAAACCCAGCATCCTTTGGCTAAATGTGATAGTTTTGGGATTTGTGCCCAGCCAGGCTCAGGGAGCTCTCGGTGCCATGTTCTCTGGGGCTCAGACTGTGTGGGGTCAGGAGGGGAGAGTTGGGGGTGCTGGCACTGCTGTCCTGTGTCTGTGGGTTTGGGAGGTCGCCGGTCACTGCTGACAAACCTTTGGCTCTGGCAGATCCTCCAGCAGCCTTTGCTGCCCTGGCTGATGGAAGTGGGGGTTTCAGTGGAACTTCCCCAAACAGTGCTGGGGTGCAGCCACTGATGGGTGTGTGCTGTTGGGTTGTGGGTGTGCTCCAGCACAGTCTGTTTGTGGGCTGGGAGGGTCTGTTCACTCTCCAGAGATTACTGGGGTTGTCCAAGAGTCTGTTTTGCAGGAAAAAGAGTTTAAGGACCTCTCAGAACCTGTGCTTTGGGTTGTGGGCAGCTCTGTGCCGTAGGGGACAGCGAGGGGTGCGAGCTGCTGGGGATGGACACTGGTTTGGCTGCTTTCTGGCCCTGGGATGGTGATCCTTGAGGTCAGGGTGTCACTGCCCTGGTCACTGAGTCCCTCTCTGGCAGGATCAGGACTGCAGGGCTCCATGTGCAGGTGTTTAGCATGCAGGGGTGGTGGATGATGCTGGAGAACATCCTCCTGCGCCGCGGGGGCCATGGACAGCCCAGGGCACCTGCCGCAGCCACCCGGATCCAGGATACAGCCCCAGCCGGGTGCCCGGGATGCTCCTGTGGGCAGCGCTGCGGTGGGAGGCAGCGTGCTGGCACGGCACAATGTGGCAGCAGCACTGGTGGGGCTCTCCCTGTGTCCCCTCCACAAGAACAGGCCTTGGGGTGCAGCCAGCAGAGCTCCCCAAGCCATGAGCAGGTGGGGGCTGCCTGGGAGGGCTCTCACCAGCAGATCCATCTGGGAAGGTGCTTCACGGACTGTGCAAATCCCGGCGTGGAGAGAGGCCGAAATTGTTCCATGCATAGCAAGTTTTTTTTTAAAATAAAGCTCTCTCCAGTATATTCAAGGAGTAATTAGGAATCCTGAGCTGGCTGGATCTCGATCTTTATAGCAACACAGCTGATAAAGCATGATTCAGGGACCTCGTTAGCTTTTTTTAAAGAAGTTTTTATTTAACTTCCGTGAAGTTGCCATGGTTACCCCTGTGCATGGTTTCCCTGCCTCTCCTGCCTTGAGTGCAGCTGCCAGTGTTGAGAATTAAACATCTACATTTGGAACAGCCGTGGCCTCCCCCCACCGCCCTCCTGGGGTTTGGGAGCCTTGTCCCTTTGCCCACCCTGGAAAAGGCTCCTGTTGGAGCTGTTTGATGTGGTAAAGCTCAGCCTGGGTTGTCCAAGAGCTTTCTTCTGGAGCAGGCTGGGAAGGGGTTTGCTCTCTTGGTGTCACTGGTGACGTGAAATGTGCCACTGTCACACACTGCTGTGCACCAGCACAGCCTGGGATGCTCCCACTTTGTGGCACAAAGCTACTGTGGGGCACGGGAGGCACTGGGGCTGCGGGGAGGGTGGTGGGAAGCACTGGGAGCAGGGGCCAGTGCCCTGAGTCCCATCTCACTGTGGTTTGGCTGACAGGGCCTCGCTGTCCAGGAGCCAGTGCAGGCAGGGGGTTTAATGAGTCCCGAGCGAGTCGCCCCTGATCCAGCGCTGGGAGATCACGGATGTGGGCGCAGGGAACCCAGGTGGGGCACGAGATCAGCCCATTTCTGTGACAGTGGCCATGATGTAAGATACTGACAGAGGTGGGGTGTGACTGTGTGCCTTGAGCCAGGCAAACCCCAGGGGCCGGGGAACCAGGGAGGCAGCAGCCACCCCCCAGCCCAGTTCTGGGTGCTGGGGGGATGCCAGAGCCTCCAGAAGGGACAGTGGACGCTTGAGCAGTTGTTGGATGGCAAGGTGAAGCTGTGCTGCGTCCTGCCAGTGCAGGGCTGTGATCTCTGCTGGCAGGGGCAGCGGGGCTGGCGGTGCCTGGTGCTGCTGCTGCGCCGCTTCTCGTCCCCGTGGCTCCAGCCAGGTAACGGGGGCCTTGCGCTGGGCCGGCGGTGGTGGCCATCTGTCCGGGCAGGGCTGGACTCTGTCCTCGTTCTGTCAAAGTTTTGTCAAGCTTTCCCCCCCGCTCCTCTGGGCGTTTTCAGCAGTGGAGGGTGGGAGGGTGCGTGGGAAGTGAAGCCGCACCAGAAATAATCCTGCACGTCCGGGGTGCGAGCGGCGCTGTGGGGAAGCTCTGCTCCCCCTGCCCGCCGGCTCCTCACTGGGGTCACAAAGTCCCCAGGCTGAGGGGAACAGCTTTTATTTGTTTGTCTCTCCTGTCTTCCTCCTCCTCCCTTCCTTCATTTCTCTTTTCCCTTCTCCATTTTCCTTCCCGATGAAAGATTTTCTTGCAGTGTCAAGGCAATGTGACCTGGTTCTGTAATAAAGAGGAGGCTTATTAGAATTAAAGCCCAACAGTGTTAAAAAAGCAATCTTTGCAAGATTGAGGCCATGAGGGAATTGTAAATTCTCAGCAAAGACCTCATTTAAAGACTGGGATGAAAACACATGCGCATGCATGCACCGAGGCCTGGCACTGTGAGGGCACATCTGGTTCAGGAAGAATTTTGGGGAGGATAAGGGATTGGAGCAGCGCTTGGGTCCTCATGGCTTTGCTGGGGATCCTCCTGCTGGTTGGGCACGGTGGTGGCTGTGCTGGCTCCGTGAATACCGCTTGAGTTTGGATTTGTTTTCNCTCAGCCCCTCCTGGCGCAGCCGCCCACCTGCCGCGGGGGGGGAGCGATGGCAGCCGGTGAGTCAGGCTGCCCGGGCTCCCCCCCGGCTCTCCCCGGCTCAGCACAGCCCTCTTCCAGCTGCTCACCACAGAAATTTCCCTCGGGGTGAGGTGGGTGCTGGGTCAGTGCCGGAGCCGGTGGGGAAAGCCGGGATGGGGTGGCCCTCCCTGGGGCGAGGTGTGCCGGCTTCGTGGCCCCCCTGCCCTGGTGCTGGCTGTGGGTGCTGTGTGCCAGGGGTGCCCCTGCACGGGCAGGTACGGGCTCCCAGTGGCTCCTGGTGCCCCCCAGGACAGATGGTGCCACGGCTTTGGCCTCATCTTGCACAGGGCGCTTTTCCCTTCCGCCCGTCTCTTTGGACGGGAACTCTCGTCAGTGCCCAGGGAGCAGCCGAGTGCGCCGCGGTGCCGGGGAGAAGGGCTGCAGTGGGCAGTAGGTGAAGAGACCCCACTCCCTTCCCTCCCTTCTTCTCCTGTTTTTTCTCTCCGCGGCTGCATCCCCATGGCTGCAGGGAGCGAGCGCCGAGCGACAGAGCTGTCGGAAGGCGCGGAGCCCCCGCTGTCGGAGCGGCAGCGGTCCCCGTTGGTCCCCACGGTGGTCTGTTGTCATGATTTGCTGTTATCTGTGTAATTAGAGAGCCGGCTCTCCTGGCGGGGCTCGGCGGCCGCGCTGGCTCCGAGTGCCGCGCACACCTGCGGTGCAGCAGAATGAGGAGATCGGAGCAGCGAAGGGAGGGCTGACACGTGTGTCCGTGTGTCCGGCGGCTCACGGCCTGAGGCCGGGCTGCGGGAGCCCTCAGTGCCCAGCCGAGGGGAGGGGCCAGCTGGGGGCCTCGGGGCTCCTGTTCAGTGATGCCCAAGGTCAGAGGAGGCTCTCGGTGACGTGGATCCTTAGAGACGGCGGAGCCAAGTGGCCTGAGCCTGGTGCTCCAGGGACAGAGCTGCCATCTCCACGGGCTCGTGTCCTGGGGCCCGTGGCTGAGGCTCCCTCGCTGCCTGGCCTGCCAGGTCCCTAGTGAGCCCTGCTGCACGGGCACCTGCAGAACTGGCTATGCCAGAGGGACGTGCCAGGATCCTGCCAACGGATGGGACATCAAAGAGTGCTTTCCCCCAGGTCCCACTCAGGTGTGGGGGGACAGACAGGGTGGGTCCCTGGGTGGCTGTGCTGTGCTGCCGGGGTGGATGGTGGTGGCTCAGCTGTCGCCTTTGTTGTCAGTCCTGCTCCAGGATGTTTATAGTGAGCCGGAGTTGTGCCCAGCCCCACGCTGCCCTGCTCCTCGGCACCTCCACACCTTGCAGAGGGGTCTCTTACAGGGGTTCCTTCCTGAGGGGGTTGGAGCAGGTCCTTGCCCTGCTGCCTGTGGCCTGGAGAAAGGCAAGGCTGGCGCTGCCACCTCTCCCTAACGTGCCATTAATGCAATGTCTTGTCCAGGAGTCTTTCCTGCAGGATAAATGGCCTTTCCATCTGGAGCCTGTGTGAATTACGCTGACGTTTTGCTCCTGAGTAGATGTGTGTAGGGGAGCTGGGTATTGGATTGGTGAGAGGCAAGAGAAGCAATCTCTGGGAGGCCATCAATTTGGATTAGGCTTTGTGGACTGGGATGGAGGGTAATCACCATCCTTCATTTCAGAGAGGTAAGAAACAAGTCAGCTTCTTTATGGATCATTATAGCTGCAGCAGGAATTGCTTCCACCTCGGCCATGGCACAGATCCCTGCTGGGCACAGGGGGTGGAGGAGGGTGTAAAGCCAAGGGAGGGAGCTGGCTGTGGCTTTGGAAGGATGAGCTGAACTCCAGCCTGGCTGGGTGCTGCTGCCACGTTCTTTCCTGGATGAGATGGCCCTGCTAGGGGTGCTTATCTCTGCCTCCCTCCCACCCTTGCTCCCGCAGCTGGAGTTGGTTGAGGCGAGGTGAGTGGTGGGAGTCAGTGAGGGAGCAAACACTCCCCAGGAAACGGGTCTGGGTCTGTCTGGAGGTGGGATCACATCCACTCCCCTTGCAGTGCCTCTGGCCTCAGCTGGGCTTCCACCAGCAACGTCTGCCAGCGCAGACTCTGATGGATGTTGGAGTTGCCTGTGGGCCTCAGCATTGTCCCCGGGCACGGCAGCACGATGGGGAGCAGCAGCCACTGCCCGGCTCCATAGGCACCGCATCCCCCCATGCCGGCTGTGGCTCGGGGAGTGTTGGCACAGCATCCCGCAATCCTAGCCCGGGGAGGGGCCCAGCCAGTGCCCGGCTCTGTTGGTGCCGTGTCCGTCGTCCCAGCCTGCCGTGGCAGGAGTTGCAGCGCATTCCCGGCCCACTGACAGCAGCGCTCCCAGGCATCCTCCTCCCGCCGCCCGCGCACGCCCACGCGCAGCGGCGATGAAAGGCTCAGCCCGTAAACAGGGGAGAGGAGGAGGGATGGGATGGGATGGAAATGGGGCAGCGGCCGAGGTGGAGGAGAGCGTGTGTGGAGCTGAACCAGCCGAGCTGGTGGGGTCGGTGCTCTGCCGCCGGCTGGGGTGGGAGCTGCTCAGGGCCAGTGGGGAGTAGAGATCTGCTTTGGCCTCGACGAGCAAAGGCCTCCCCTCCCTCCCCTTTTTTTTTTCTTTTTTTTTTTTCTTCTTTTTTTTTTTTTTTTTTTTTTTTTTTTTAATATCTGAGTGCTTCATTTTCCAGAAGCTGTCATTTTACATAAACCTCTCAGCGAGGTACATCCATTCCCACTGCCAAAATCTCCATATCAAACACTTGTAACACGCCGCTGAACTGACAGCCCTGCCTGTACACGCTCCGTGCCTTTACAAAGGGATGCTGCGTCGGGGAAGGATATAAATACACGCATTGGAATGACACGCAGCGCGCTCGCTCGCCAGCTCGTGCTGTCCTGCTCTCTTGCTGCCCAGCTAAAATTTATCTGAAGCCTTGGCACAGGCACTCACAGGACCCTGGTGGCACCACAGCACCCACAGCCCCCGGCAGCACAGGCGCTGGGGTGGGTGGCAGGATGCCGGTGGGCAGCTGCCATGCTGGCACCGTGCTGCTGCTGTGGCGGGCGCAGCACTGGGGTGTCGCATGCGCTGAGCTGTGGGTTTGGGGGGCAGGAGCCCCCCGGCAGTGATTCCTGCGGCCCCTGTGCGTGGGAAGCCTTTGCTGGTGCGGAGTCTCGGAGCTGTGTGCGGGCTGTGTGGGGTTCCTGCTGCCCAGGCGCCCGCAGGATGCTCCTTCCCGTCAGGCTGAGGGGCTGGTGGGCCCCAGAGTAACCCACACGCTGTGGTGCAGCAGCAGGAGGGGGGCTGCTTGGCTGGAAACTCTCTGTGCCTCAAATCCTGTTTCAATGGGAGTAGGGACAGAGCGTGTTAAGCAATCCATCTACTTCCTTTTCAAATGAAATTATTTTCTTCTGGATGAAATTCAAATCCAACCCCAAATCCCTGTTTCTTTGCAAAGGAGAAGGAAGGAAATGCAAAACATGCTCTGCACCCCCCAAGTCTATCAGTCTTGCAGCTGATGAGCAGAACCATTCCTGCTCGTCCTGGGATTCCCTCCCTCCTCATTGCAAGGACGTCGCTGTCGTCGGCGATGGTGCCGGAGTTGTGTGCTGTCACACTGGTTGCAGGCATCGGCTGCTCCCCAGGGTGGGACGTGGTTATCCAGGGAGGCAGTGGAATGCTGGAGCAAGTCCCAGGGGAGCACTGAGACCTCCCGTGGTCCCTTACTCCCCTGGGGCCAGCACAGTCTATGGGCATCTGGCCCTGCCAGGGTGCGTTCTCACGGGCAGGGCTGTACCTGTCACCTGTAACGCTGTGCTTGGTGGTTTCTGCTGGTCTTCCAGATGGGAACCCTGATGTGGGAAAGACGAGGCTTTTTTTTTTTAATGTAATACCATTAAAGTGGTTTTTAATTGAGTTCATTTTGGCAAGTTTGATGATAAATTTTTCAGCATCTCAGCTGGGAGAGACAGGTCTGTACTCAGCTCTCCTGCTTTCCACACCAGGGAAGCTCCAGGACTTGATATGTCTCTGGGCTGAGCTGTTTCCATTCTCAGGAATCCTCTGAGATCTCTGGTCCCAGCTAAGGCAATGCTGGCACACGTATGGGGGAGTGTGTTGTGTGTGTCCCCAAAGCTCCTGTCCCCCCAGCTCTGCTGCTGGGGGGTGTGGTGATGCTCTAGGTCAGGGCTCTGGTTTTGCTATGGGTTTGCTATGCTCTAGCTGGGGAAGGTGCATGGGGGCTGATGTGCTGCGGTTGTGTTGCCCCAGCCGTGTGTGGGGAGGGCAGAACGGCAGCCAGATGTATTACGATGCCCAGGGAAGGGGTGGGTGGGTGGGTGAGCTGCCTCTGCTCTGCCTTGTGCCATGGCTCCTTCCAGCCAGGATGAATCAGCCTTTCCCAAGGACCTGTGAGCAATCTGCCACCACTGTGGCCTTGGGTCCCCAAGGAGTCACAGCCCTCCCTGAGCAGGCAGCCATGAGGCGAGGGCAGCGGCAGTGCCAGCTGCGATGGCATCTGCTGCTCTTGCTGGCAGAAGGCACAGACCTCAAGGTTTGTGTCCCCAAACTGCTCTTAGCAGAAAGAAATGCACCGTGCTGGTGATGCTCCTGGCACTGATGCACAGCTGGCAGCTGCTGGGGGCTGTGCCATCCCTGAGGGGCTGCTGCACCCTCAGGGCCCCACTGTAGGCTCGGGCAGTCCCCACAGCCGGGGGCTGAGATTCCCTTTTCCCAGGATGGTGGGAACTATCCGGGCTGGGCCCCTGGCTCCAGTGCATGGCTCAGCCCAGAGCCCCGTGGTTGCCCTGAGGGGAGGTGAAGGTCCAGCCCTTGGCTCTGTCTGTGCGGGATTCGCGGGCAGCAGTGCGGGCACGGTCTGCCAGGACCTGCTCCTGGGTCTCTGCCTGCTCCCCTGCTGCCAGTGGCAGCTGCTGAGCCCAGCCGGAGCAGCCCCCGGTGCCAGCTGCCTCTGGGCCACCTTCCCTCTTCCCTGCTTAGTCCGGAGGCTTTTCCCTTCCTCCCACCTGCGTGTGCTCCTGCGGGAGTGCTGGTGTAGGAGGCCAGGAGGGTGCAGGGATGGGGATTTGGCTGGAGCTGGGCAGGGGCTCAGTCGGGCTGTGAGCGATGGAGGGAAGTTGGGCTCTGCTGGCAAAGTTTCCGCCTGTTCATCACGGGCGAAGGGATGTTTTGGTACGTGCTGATTAACTGCCTCCTCCCGATGTGCCACAGCAAGATAAAATATGAACAACCGCATTCTTTGACTTAAAATTTAATTAAAACTATATATCAAAAACGTGAGACCCCAGGCTTAATAAAACCTGATAAAATTATACTAATACACTTCAATTTCAATCCAAGGCTTCCTGATGGAAGAGCGTGAGAGGCTGAGCCTGTAACTAGATTAGAAACACCTCCTATGCAATATTTATGGTGCTGTCCTGCTTGAGATGCATGGCCGCCGCAGAAGGCTCTGACACCGTGATGAAGAGGAGTTGTCAGCCTGGCTTATGTGTAAATAGGAGAGAGGGCAAGATCATACAGGCTGTTCCTGGTGGGGGGAGAGTGACTTGGGCAGAGGATGAACTCATGGAGGGAGGGAGAAAGGGAGGGAAGGAGGGATGCTGCTCCCCCCAAGCTGCTGTGCCCTGGGGATGGTCCCTGTCTGTGGCACCGGTGGCCCAACAGCTGTGGGCTGGGGTGAATTGAGGGGTGGCCTCTGCCCACTCGGCTCCTGACAGCTGCCAGTGGCTGTGGCCACTTCACAGGTGATTTATTGAGTGAGGATTAACAGCTCAGAGCCATTGCCCAAACAAGCTGGTTTGTTCCGTGTGCGGGAGTGCGTCTGTGCCAGCAGGAACAGCGGCCACCAAGCTGCTGGGGGACATCCCATGGTGGGCTGCCTCTGCTCCGGGCGGGAATCAGCAGAAGCACCCAGTTCCCCACATGGTCCTCTCAAGCAGGGTCCCTCTGGTACAACTTGGAGCATTGTTGCTGTTGGAGCCTTTCCCTGCTGACCCGTATCCCCAAAATTTCACTCTTGGGTGGAAATGCCCCAGATTTGTGTCTGTAGAGACGTTGGTGACTGGGGGGGTGTCACCCGAAGCTGTTCAGAGGGGTCTGGGGTCATCAGCAGGGCTCAGTGTGGCACAGGCGGCTGCGGTGCCACCTCGCCCCAGCGGGAAGCAGCTCGGGCAGACTGTTAATGTGGAGCATAAATCCTGCTGGAGACAGGGGAGGTCAGAGCAGGGAGGCAGGAGCAGTAAAGCATTGCAGGCAGAGAGGCTCCGTCCTTAGAGGAGAGCCCAGGGGCTCATTACTGAGCACAGGGAAAATGGGTGGCGATGTTACAGGGCTGGGCGCCCGTGGGAACACAGCAGGTTTTGGGGGCTGGCAGCTCGGTCTGTGGTGATGCAGCCGGTGGGGCAGGGGCCTTTCTGCCACCCTTGGTGCCTTGGGTCGTGCCTGAACCCCTCGTTGACTTGGACGAGGTCAGTGTGCAGCCTGGGCTTGGACAGGGTGCTGAACACGGGGTGCCAGAGCCATCTGTTGGGGCCGGGGGTGCCGGGACCCAGCGCTGCCCCAGCGATCCGTGCCCATCTCCTGCAGCTGCCCCCACTGTTCCCCCCTCTGCTCTCCCTTCCAGGTGAGCGGGCACGCGTCCCCCTGGAGCACTGACGTGTTCTGGTGCTTCTCCAAGGCTGTGGCAGCAATTCCAGCAGCCAGTGGCCTGGCATGACCCCGGGAGCTGGAAGAAGGGGGGTGAGATGGGCACTCAGCTGGCAGGGAGCCCCTTCCCAGGCGGGAGGGGACCCAACAGGCAGCAGTATCAGCTCTGCCAGCCACAAGCTCCCTGCCCCCTTGCCCTCTCCAAATCCCTGGGGAACTGGAAGTAAGGGCAGAGCAAAAGGTGAAGGGATGGGGTTTGTGTGCTGATGCCCATCCATGCCACCTCCCCACATCCCTCCTTGCCCAGGCTGTGCCCGGGTTCGTCCCTCACACTGCCCCTCTCCCAGCCCAGCAGGGCTGCTGCTCCCTGCTCTGTGGAGCTGTATTTTCAGAGACTGTGGGGGATGTCGTGTGTGTAAAATTAGCGCTGCCTTGTTAGTGCTTCTCAGGCTAATTCGGAGTGAAATGCTTTAGCAGCGGTGGGCTGATTCTATCAGGAGAACAAGAACTAATTAAATTCACTCTGACCATCAAGCAGTAAATTATTTATACCCAGACAGATGCAATCTAATCTGTAGCATCCAGCCCCACTGAACCTGCAGCCTCCTTGGTTCGGGGTGAGGAGCAAATTAGGCAACAGAGGGGGAGCTGGGAAGGGCAGAGCAAGGGTTGCCAGAGAAGGCAATTTTTTTTTCCCTTTTGGGGCCAGTGCTGCAGCAGGACCCCTCCACTGGCACTGTGGCCCCTGGGCCTGCCTGGGGAGCTCCCGAGTATGGAGGCCTTCGGGGCTGGGAGCTGGAAGGAGATGGGGTGTCCTCCAGCAGCTGCCTGTGCTTCTCCATCCCGAGGAGCTGGCACAGACCCACACTGTCGGCTGGGGAGGTGGTTTACCAACGTCAGCAGGGAGATGTGGGAGTCCTCCTCCTCCTCCCAGGAGGAAGGCCAGGCACAGTGCAGAGGTCCTCTGCTCTGATTTTGCACCACTGCACTGTGGTTCCTGTGCTGCCGTGTGATCTCCATAACCTCCCTCCCTGTGCCTCCCCAGGCCCAGTGCTCACAGCCGGCTCAGTTAAGGGCAGGTATGAACCGTTATCATCTCTGCAGGGGTTTGTTTTTTTGTGATCTGACCCGGTGCCTGATTAGATCATTCCTGCTGCACAGTGGAACCGCAGCTTCCTCTGCCTATGAGCCGCAGTTCACTCTAATTGTGATTGAACCGAGATCCCTCTTCTCTGCAACCAAAAGGGAAGAGTGAAAAATCATTTGCTGATCCTCTGGGGGTTGTAAAGGATTCCAGCAGCCTGGGAAACAGCTCTGCTTGGGGCTGGGAAAATGGTGTGGTAAAAATGATCTGGTTGTTATTTATGTTAGAGGGACAGAAAGAAGGAATTCCAGAGCAGCCAGAACAGAGCATCACGGGGATGGTCCTTGTCCCCTTGGGAATGGAGATTTCCATTCTGTCCTCGGGCAGGCATGGCCTTGGGAGGGCTGGTTTGACTGGGAAGAGCTTGGTTCTGTTCAGGGTAAGAGCCTCTGGAAACATGTCAGGGTCACTGGTGGGTGCCCATGGGGCCAGGCAGGGTGGGCAGTGCTGGGCTCGGGTGTTCTCCAGCTGCAGCTTCCCAGCAGGCAGGAGCACCTCTGGTGGGATGCCTGGGAGCTGCCCCGCAGAGAGAGGGATGGATCCCTGGTGCAGGGTTTGGGCTCTCGCTGCGTTTATCAAGGTGTTTAAGGATAAATCGGCTGTAACCAGTCTGTGCCCATGGGGGCTGAGCTGCTCCGGGCCGGAGCAGAGCTTGTGTTGCCCCGTAATTCCTGCCGGGAGGAGGCAGCGCAGGCAGGCTCCAGGGCCTGTGCCGTATTCGCATGGAGCACGCAGGCACTGGGAACCAATCCTTTCCACAATGCGTTCATTTTTCCATCGTGCCGGAGGTGCGGGCTCCGACGTCAGACGTGGCCGAGCCCCGGCCGCAGCGCAGGGGAGCCGGCAGCGCGCTCAGCTCAGCCCCGCTCCAGCTGTGCCGCGGTCTGGGGACGGGCGAGCCCAACCGGTGTTTGTATTTGCACCGGTGATTAATCTCTGTGGCAGAGGAGGGAACTCCTGTTATGAATCAGGCTCATAACTCCCGGCACACATATTTCCAAAGCCCCGCTGAACTATTAATCCACCCGGCTCCCTGGGGTAGGGAGGATGGAGGGGGAAATGTCACCTTGTGGCAGGAGAGCTGTGATAGGCAGCCAAGTCAGCAGCTCCGTCTTGGAGGTGGCTCCTGGTCTTCAGATCCCACCGATGGACCATGTGGCCTCGCGATTGATTTAAAAAGGAGAGGAAAAAAAAAAAGGCAGCTGCTTTACTCTGGCTTTGCTGATGCTGAGAGGACAGATTTGCCTGCTGGCAGCTCTGCCATTAACTGGATGAGCTATTCAAGTGTGGGTTATGGATTTGGGATCAGCCTGACTGTGCTGGAGAAGAAACACGGTGCTGAGCCCAGATGGATGCGTGGCCCAGGATGGGGCCCGGGGGGAGCTGACATGCTCTTTTCAGGAGCAGCAGAAGGCGGGATGGAGGAGCCTTCCCTGGGAGCAGATAACCTTGGAAGGGTGAGAAGCTCTCCAAACTCTGGCCAGGTCCCTCCTGGCTGCATAAGAGAGATTCGTGGGTGCGGGGAACACGTGCTGCAGCCCCCAGCAGCAGAAGGGCTGGAAGTGGAGCAGGGGAAGGAAGATGGGAATTGGGTAACAGGAGGTTCCTTCCACTGGGAGGGAGGGAGGAATTGGGAATTTCCCAGCAGCACTGGGAGAGGAGCCATGCTTTCAGAGTCTGGGAACGACTTCCAGGCTGCAAATATCCCTTTCCAGCCCCAAAGCTGCCACAAGAATCCTCACTGCTCCTGCAGGCAGCTGGCACTTATGGCCCTGGCATCCCTGGGCTGCTGTGGCAGTGCGAGAGTGAGCTGAACCCTCCGGCAGCCAGCGAGGAGAGGAACTGAGATTTTGGTTTTGGCTCATGAGGATCACGTGGACATTGAGCAGCAGAAGATGAAGCAGTCAGAAGTTGCTCCCAACTGCTTAATTTGGGCAGGATACGAGTGCTCACAGCCTGGGATGGGATGCGCCCACAGTCCTAGCGTTGCTGTCTCCTTACTCCTGGGTGGATCTGGCCTGCCAGTGCAGTGCAGGAAACACAAGCATTTTGATATTTTTTATTTTTATTTTCCATTTTTGCCACAGTTCCACAGCCCCTCTGTCGCACTCCTTGTTAAGCTGTTAAATCACTCCATTTATTTAGCACGAGCATTGCTGAGAGCTCATTTTTATCTTGGTGAAAAGCAGACTTGCTCATGGGCACATAATGAAATTGTATAAATATACCCTTAGCTGGGAATCTAATTTATTTTTCCTGTTCATTATGGGGTAGAAGGCCATTATGAGATGTAGAACTTTTTTTTTTCCCAGTGCTGGAATTGAAGGGCTGGTGCAGGCACTTTTTATACTGATGATTTTGCCCTGATTCAATTTGAAGCTGGTTAGAGCTCAAATACTGAGGCATAATTGACAGAGATCAGTGTGGGTTGCCATGCTAATGTCCTGGCTGTGGCTCTGTGGCAGCACCGGACCAAGGCCGGGTGGAATCCGCAGCCGGTGGAGCACGGCCGGGTGCCACGTGTCCGAGACGGGTGCGGGAGTGGAGATTCCCTTGAGCTGGGATCGTGGGGAGCAGTGGTGGCCCAGCCCCGGGGCAGCAGGAAATGAGCCCGTCCCTTTGTCCATCAGCGGGATTGATTTTCGACAGTATTGATACTGCTATAAAGTCCTGTTTATGGAGCTATAATTAAGCGGGGCCATTTAGCCGGCAGTGTTAAGTGCTGAGCAGATTTATGGCACGGCTCAGCCTTCGGCAGGGTTATATTTCAGCGCGAAGCACACCAGGTTTTTATGTGTTCTGCGATTGTGTTCGTGTGACAGTGATTAGTATAATGGGGGCTTCCGGGGTCGTGTTGCCAAGCTG
This sequence comes from Dicrurus megarhynchus, assembly GCA_013399195.1. Classification (NCBI taxonomy): domain Eukaryota; kingdom Metazoa; phylum Chordata; class Aves; order Passeriformes; family Dicruridae; genus Dicrurus; species Dicrurus megarhynchus. The sequence goes on along the minus strand of VXAD01012661.1, from coordinate 101,593 downwards.
AGGAAACAGCAATTACAGGCCGCTGCAGTATCAACTTAATTGCATCCATTTGTGAGCGACATGGGCCCGGGTGCACGGGAGCAGCTGACGGGGTGAGCCCTGGCACCCCACATGCACCGGCCCTGGCCTGCCCCTGGCACCCCGGGGGTGGGACCTGCTGGGGCTCTGAGGGTCTGTCACCGGGCAGAGCGGAGGGCGTCTCCTGTCCAGGCACTGGGACACTCTCAGCTGAACTGAAACCGGCGCTTCTGGGGCACTGCTGGGTTCAGGGTCCCTGGTGCTGGGGCAGTGCTTGGGAGAGCCAGGGGGAATGTGCTTCTCGAGGAGCTGGCGCTGCTTCAGCGGCATCGCCCAGGGCTGTGTAATCTCCCTGTTTCAGCCTCAGTCCATCGTCCATTTGCCACGGGCAAGCAGCAGTGTGGCCACGCAGCTGCAGCACCCTGGGTGCTCCCATGGCTTGTCTCCGTGCCCGGGGGATGGGCAGGCCAAGCTCTGCAGCAGAGGGGAGTGGGGGACAAAGCGATCCAAGGGCGAAAGGGCCAGTGGTGGATTTGCAGCGGTGCAATTAGAGCTCACCTTGGTGTGCACTTGGCAGCCTTTCCTTTGAACTCTCTTCCCTGATGGCTTTCCTGAGATCTGGAGATTTCCCGGCTCAGCCCTTCGCCGTAGGGAGGTTCTGCAGAGCAGTTGTAGATACCCAGGGAAGGCTGGGAGTGAGCCTCTCCTGAGCATCAGGAATTCCTGTGCCCTCCCCTGGGCAGGCCCCATCCTTTAGCGGGGCTTGGCGATGCTGGGGCTGGCACAGGCAGGGCCTGGGGGTGCCAGGGCTGGCCAGCACCTTGTGCAATTGTGCCACCAGCAGCGTGCCATGAGCACCCTGCAGCGGCTGGAGAGAGGCAGCTCCGTGGGAGCTGGCCAGCGTGCGGGTGTGTGTCCTGCTGCAGAGCACCACTCCCCTGGGCTGCTGGCCTGGAGCATCGCGTGGGGCTCATGGATGCACTGCCACAAGTGCATCAAGGATCACAAGATCTCTCTTCCAGGTGGAACCAGGGCTGAGAGGGCATCTTCCTTGCTCTTGCCCTTGCTCTTTCCCAATTCATTGCAGGAATTAGATGGGCTTTTGCCGACTAAGAGGTGTTAAAGGGCTCTAAATACTCTTCACACTGCAATATCTCCACCACAGCGTTTAATCGAGTGCCACAGAAATGCCTATAAATAAACGTAATGCGCCTGTGCCAGTTCCCTCCCACGGCATCTCGGAGCTCGCAAGAAAGTCGGCAAGTGGCTTGTGATTGGGCTGCTGCTCCTGCCCTTCCCTCGCATTCCATTCCTGTCCTTCTCTCCCCTCTCCGCCCCTGCCCTTCATTCCCCATTCCTACCCTTTGCTTTTTACCCCATCTGAGAGTGGCGGGATCGAGCCCTGGAGCCTGGGGATGTCGAACCGCTCGCCACGCCACTGGAATGCAGCTGCAGGAGTGAGGATGGGAGGTCTGGCACCAGCAGCCCAGTCCTGGCCCACAGAGCCCATGGAGACAGGACCGGGAAGCTCCTTGCTGTTGTCTCCCCATTGTCCCTGGGGGCCACATCCTGCAGCGCTGGGCTCGGCGGGTGCTTGGGCTGAGCACTGCACCCGTGGGCACCCCGGCATCAGCCAGCAAAGCCAGGAGCAAATGCAGGTGTAGAGAATGAGCAGCAGGGAGGGTCCGGAGCGTTTCAAGGCTGTTTACGCTGCTCTGCCATCTGTACGTGAGTCCTTTGTGGTTGGAGATCCGCATACACCAAACCAGGTGGATTTCCCACCAGGCTGCCTTAAATCTCTGGCATCTCAACCCTTGAGTCCAAGCAGACAAAATGTGGGGGGGGGCACTTTAGCTGTTGCAAAAGGCACTTTATCTGTTGCTTTGGGGCTGCTGCTGCACGGCAGTGCTTCCTGAGAAACACTGTGAAATTCCTTCCACATTCCCTTCCCAGAGCCTTTATTACAGAAAATAAACAGTCTTAAGGAAAGGGAGAAGTGGGCAGTGGGCACTCCTTGGCAGTTCTGGATGCTCCTTGGCTGTGCCAGGTGCTCCTTGGCGTCCCTGTGGCCGCAGGGCAGGGGACAGAGCTGGCTGCGTGTACAGGGCTGTCCCTTTTGGCACTCCCTGACCGGGCTGCTCTGTGTCCCCAGGCAGGCACTGGGGGGGCTGTGGGGTGCCTGGGGCACCCCTGTGCCGGCACCCTCTCTCCGAGGGAGCCCTGGGGCCTCGCTGAGGATCCTCAGCCAAACAAGATCCCTAAATAGGCTCCTCAGCCTGTCAGTTGACTGCCTCTTCAGTGCTGATGAGCCACTCTGGTGTTACTATTTAAAATCCTAATTGCTTTAATCAGCTCGCCTTTAGCCACCGCAGCCAGCGAGTCCAGGGGCTAAGAGTGCTCCCGCTCGCCTTCCGCCCGCAGCCCCCCCCGCGCTCGCCAGCACAGCTGCGGCCGGGCACTGCACGGGCACCCAGCATCCGTGTGGGCACCCAGCACCAACCCCGCCGGTGCCCAGTGTCCCTGTGGGCACCCAGCATCCCTATGGCTCTGCACTGGCACAGCTGGTAGGACAGCAGTGGGACAGCGGTGAGACAGCAGTGGGGCGACTGCAGAGTTGAGCACAAGTCCCCTGGGCAGGGGGAGGACAAGAACTTTAATGGATGAGGAGAAGAGGAGCTGCTGTTACCATGGGCTGACAGATGCCAGCACTTTAATGAGCTGGGAATTCCCATGTCCTCTCCCTGCGCTCATCTTCATCACCATGAACTCTCTTCCAGGGTAAAAGCAGCTTCTTCCTTGGGTTTCAGTGCCCACCAGCCCACTCCTGCCTCTCCGGCTCCTCCAAGCACAGCCTCGGGGTATTCCTCCATCCTGAAGAGGCGCGGGGCGGAACTCTCCTGGGGCTGCACTCTCAGCCAACCTCGCTGGGATGGTGGGAGATGCCGGATTAAAATAGCATGGCGCTTCCCTGGCGAGGGAGCCTTGCGGCAAAGACACCCACGCGGCTGCGCCGGGGAGGACGAGGAGGATGCTGCTGATCGGCACCCGACACCGGCTGCGCTGGGCAGGGGCAGGAGATGCAAAGACCCAAATCTGTGGGTGCAGCGCTGCCACTGAGCAACTCCTCCTGGCCGTCATTGCCCCTCTCTGGTTCCCCTCGCAGGTGTGTGGCACAAGGGCATCCCCAGGGCTGGTTCCCTTCCTCGGCATGAGGCTCTGCACTGGCAGGGAGCTCGACTGGGCCGGAGGGACCTGGCGGAGGAGGGGCAGGGATGCCGGGGTGCTGAGCACTGGCAGGGGCCGCAGGCCGGGAGGAAATGAGCAGGAAGCTGCCCGCTGTGGCCGATGGTGCCGAGCTCCCCACCGGGGCTGGCGGGCTCTCCGCTGCGGCTCCTCCGCTCCTGCCAAGCCTGGCAGCGGGGAAGGCGTTTGCCAGGGGCCGATGCTGGCACCCTGGGTGTGAGTGCCAGCTCTCGGGGACCGGCTGCCCCTCGCCTTCTGTTGTGCTGTAACTTGGCTTCTCTGGGGCACCACGTCCCACCTGCAGCCCCTCTGCCTGTGCCAAGTGAGCCCTGGTCCCCATCCCACTGGGTGCATGGCTGCTCCACCTCCTGCCCCCCACCTCCCCCTGTGCTGGGTTTGGGGGCAGAGTGGTGTCCCCAGCCCTGGAAGCACCTCTCCCTCAGGGCTTGTGGCCCCCCGCACCCATCCCAGTGCCACGGCAGCCTGCCCACCACCGGCATTCCCAGTGATGGATGGGTGACATGCGGCAGCGGCCCCGGGGCTATGTTGTCCCAGAATATTCCTGGATGAGCGGAAAACCTCATACAGGGGATTGTTCAACTCGCAGCAGCCTTCCTGGGGAGTGAGGACATCTCTGCATTTATTCAAGGACATCCCTTCTCAATTAAATCCCTGCATGGGCTAAACAAGCAGGCTGCTGAGATCAAAGGGGGTTTTTTTCCACTCTTTTTTTTTCCCAAATCGTTTAAATGATGCAGTGGAGGGAGTGTGGTGTGTTTGCCTTCCACACGCCTGGTGGGGAGGAGAAACTGCCGTTAAATTTCCGTAAAGGTGTTTCCCTGTGCTAATGTGGGACTGGAGGCATTTGGAAGTGGTAGCCGTGGGGTGATGGCACCGGGTGGCTGCAGTGGCCGTGGGCGAGTCCAGAGATGCGGGATTGCTGGGGTGGGATTGCCCACCTGGAGTCGTGTGGCCGGTCACCAGTTTGCCGCAGCCTCGGTCGCGGGGTGCACCCGCCGCCGGCACCGGAGGGTCTGGGGGGCTCAGCCCTACCTGGCCGCGGGCCGGGGCTGCAGCCCGGGTGTCCCCCCGCTCCGCCTCGGGCTCCTCAGGGATTGATGGCGTCGTTAAAGCGTCAGGCTGGCCCGGGGCCGGCCCGGCTGCCGACTGGGATTTATGGTGGAATCTGCCTTGGTGAAGGTTTTATCACCGCTGTTAAAGAGCCGAGCGTGTGCCGGGGGCGGCAGTGCCGGGGGCCGAGCAGGGGGGGTCTGCTCTGCCGATCATTGCTCGTGATGGGGTCGCTTTCCTGGGCACCCTCGGGTGGGGCGGTGCCACCAGGGATGTGGTGGGATGCTGCAGCTGCCTGGGGCGGCCGTCCCTGCGCCTGTGCGGCAGCGCTGTGGGACTGTGCTCGGTGGGAGCCCTGATCCCGCGGGGTCAGCCCTCCCTGCAGCGGCGTGTGGGACGCTGGACGAGGTTTTTGGGTGTGCAGCGCTGTTCAGCCGTGCACAGCCTTGGGGCCTGGCTGCGCCCCTCGGAGCCGTCCGGGTCTGACCACTGCCCACCCGCGGTCTGACCTCCTCTCGCTCCCTCTGCCATGGATCTGTCAGTTAAGAAATCGATCCTTTGCCACCAGCCCGGTCTCCTTTTTCCTTTTAAATGGTGTCACTCTGCTATTTCCTGGCCTCTCTAATAGATTTTTATATAATCACTACAGTGCACTTTTAAAGAGCGATAGATCACGTTCATTGCTTTTCCCTGTGATTAATTTCCCATAATAGTCCTCTGTAACACCAAGGCAAAGAGAGGAGAGCAAAGAAAACCCCCACATTATCCACTTTGTGCTCCGAGTATAAATGAATTAGATTTAATTTTTGTTTAATTGTTTCCATAGCTCAGCCTCTGCTAACTTCGCAGGATAATTTATTTTGCAGTCTTGGGGAAAAGAAGGAAAGAAGGTCCCTGTGCCGCGCTTTGCCCGCAGCAGCCGTTAATTACAGCTGATTGCCTCCCTTGCCTGATGGAGCCGTGGATTGGAGGGTCCTGTCACACCCCAGGGCCATGGCGGGTGGGCTGAGAAGAGCTGAGCTGGGCATGTGGGATGTTCCCATGTGTCTTCACATCCAGGGCGTGTGATGTCTGAGCAGTGTGTTCCTCTCCTTGCAAGGGACCTTGGCTTCTGGGAATCGTATCCTATATCCCCTGCCTGGTGTCTGGACAGCAGGGAGAGGAGGCTCTGGGAATCACTTCCAGCATCCAGCATCCTCCACTCTGCCAGCCCACGGCCACTGAAACCGGGCCCGTCCTGCCCCAGCAGAGCATGGGAAGAGCAGTGGGACGGAGCCACCGCATCCCCCTCCCGCTCGCCCATTAATCACTGACTGCAGGGGCATTGGGCCCTGCTTAAAATGCGCTGACAGTGCCGAGGTGAGAGCAGGAGCTCGAGAGAGCCACGGCTAATCTGCTCCCTCGGAGACGGGCTACCTTCGGCCTGTTAATCAGTTGCAGTAATTACAATCCCAACTTTACATGTGGAATGTTAATTAAAGGACGGACATGGGGATCTGCAGCCTGGCAGCAAGTGGTGTGCCTGTTGGTGAGGGGTTGGAGGGGCTGGGGGTCGTGGGGCACCCCTCACACCTCCGGCTCATCTGCTTTTCCCTTCACCGAGCATCGAGATGGGGACGGGTGCTGGGACGATGCCAGGCGGGGGGCAGGCAGGCTGTGGTTGCTGGCACTTGGCACAGCCTCTGCTTTGCAGTTTCGTGGTGGCTGCTGCTTGCCTCTAAAATTGCTTTGCTGATATGGATGGATGGATGGATGGGTGGATGGATGGATGGATTTGTTGGGAAACAGGATAATGCAGCTGGAGCTCCACTGCCCTCCCTGCTTCCTGCCCTGGCCCTGATTTCCCCATAACCTCCCTGAGCCTCTCCTTCTCTGGGCTGAGTGCCCGCCTCCCTCCCACTGTGTCTCTGTCCTGTGCTCTGGCCTCTGAGCATCACCATGGGCTTCTGCAAGATTTGCTCCTGTATATTCATCCCATCTGCACTGGGGAGCCCAAAGCTGGACACAGGATCCAGACACAGCCTTGTGGGGGGCGATGACAGGGCTGGCCGGGGTCACACTGCTGGCCTGTCCCTTGGTCCCAGAAGCGTGCTCCTGTCTGTCCACCCATGGGCAGCTCAGCTCTGGGAACGGGGCTCAGCAATTTACTTCCTGAGCTTCACAGGGTCCCCCTGAGCAGCAGCTCCGCTCCCTGTCATACCTATCCTCCTCACTGGGGAGGAGATCCTTGCAGGTCCTGCACTGACTCCTGCCCTCGCGGGGTGCCGGTGCCTGTGCCAGGAGCTGGTGGGTGCTGCATGGGGCAGCAGGAGCCTGGGGTGCTGTGTGGATCCTGCAGGCAGAGCCCCAGCTCCTGGTCTCTGCCTGGTCCCTGTCCTGTCCCTGCCTCTGCAGAGCCCCGTGCCATGAGGCTTTGAGCAGCATCGTCTGACTGACACTGAGCCGCAGTTGTCCCTTCGCTGTCCCCAAGGAATATGTGCTGTGCTGTCAGCCTGCGGCCCCTCCGGCTGCTGCATTGGTGCCCTTGGCTGCACTCGCCTGGCCCAGGGGGCCGGGGAGCCCTGGGGGTTGGGGCTGCCAAGAGGATCCTCTGGGTCCTTGGAATGGTTGAGAGCCTGGGTGCAAGACAAGAGCAGATCCCAGCTGAGCCCCCACTGAGCTGGAGGTGGCGGGTGCTCCTCACCCATCCCTGCGGATGGTGCAGGTGTTTTTTGGAGGAGGGATGGTGGGGAGAACCCGGCTGGCAGCCGGTGGAGGTGGAGACCAGCCCCGGCATGGCCGGGGGAGTCATTAAAACCCTGGTCAGCAGCGGGGAGCGGCGCTGAGCAATCTGCTGGGGCGTCAGTGCCCTGGATTATTGCTGTGAGCAGCTGAAGGAGAGCAGAGAAGAGGCGTGAGCTGAGAGGAATGACAAAGAGGGGAAGGAGAGGAAGAGGCCCTGGAGGAGGAGGAGGAGGAGGGGGAGGCTGGATCAGTGCCGCAGGCAGTGCAGGGTGCTCCAGCAGTGATGCTCTGCTGTCCCAGCAACTGCCTGGTCCCCACTCCCTGGGCAGGGTGTGGTGTCCCGATGTGTGTCCTGTTGGCCCCACGTGCCCTGTCCCTTGGCAGCCCCCTCCCTGCAGTTCCTGGGGCTGCCAGGCTCCTTTCTTGTGTTGCTTTTGTTTTCCCGACAGAGAGGTGGAGTTCTCAGGTCACTCAGATCCTGCTGTCACTTTCCCATGGGGTCTTAACCGGGTTCACTAAAGCTCCTCTGTCTCTTTGGCTGTGCTGGCCATAAATCTGGGGAGGTCTCACCAGGCACTGGGCTGGTGCCAGTCTTTAGATGATCTGGCTTCTTGAAATAAGGAATGCTCTTCCTGGCATTTCTAACTCCCTCCCATCACCGGTGGTGTTGGAAAGGGCAGGGGGGAGGACGCGTGTGCTGCGGCTGCGGCTCCAAGGCAGTGCCGGGAGCTGCGGCCGTGCGGTGGCCGGGAGGGCTGGCAGGTGCAGAGCCCTGTGTGGGGCTGGCTCAGGTGCTTGGGTGAGTCCTGGGGATGCCATCCCAGAGCCTTTGCCACGAGGAGCCTCGGCAGCATGAATGCTGCACCCAGGTAAGGGGACAAGGGACTGGCTCTTCCCAGAGCGGAGCGCTGTGCCAGGCAGGCACTGCCATGGCAGAGCTGGGCACTACAGCTGGTGATGGCCTGTTTTGCCAGTGCACCTGACCGGTGCTGCACTGGGGAGGAGCTGTGCTGGTGGTCAGTGTTTCTCCAAGAGGAGCCACGTTGTGTATTTGTTCTCCAGGCTTGGGATGAAGGACCATTCCTCAGGACCTTGCTGGCCTGGAGTGGGACAGGGCGTGAGTGTGGCTGGGGCTGAGCATGGCAGCTGTCATGGGGCAGCCGGGGCACAGGAGTCCACCTCAAGCCAGGAGGAGGAATTCCCATTCGCTGGCACCTGGCCCTGCATGGTTTCTAGTCAGTGGCTGATGGTGAGGGATAGAGTTTGAGATCCTTAATGAGAGGAGGAGCAGGATGGATCTGATGGACACGTCCCCAGGGAGCCCGGTGTTACCCTGAGAGCCCAGTGTGTGTGTGCAGGCAGGGCTCTATGGCAGGAAGGCTGCTGGAATTGGGAGCAGGGACCTTGTGTGGCTGTGGTGGTTTTGGCCTCTCCCTGCCATGCCACGGCAGCAGCAGCTGCCTGTGGGGAGATGTGGAAGAGCCCAGTCTGGATCCACTGCTGTCCCCTTAAACTGTGTGAATCTGCTGTTGCCTCTGGTTGACCCCCCAGGCCCTTTCCTCCCATCTTGGAGCTCCTTGGATCTGCTCTGTGGTCTTTCTCTCTCCCCCTTGGTCCTCAGGTACTGTTTGCAGCCACATTTTGGTCACACAGGAGGTGGCTCCTGGAGGCCGGAGCGCTGATCCCAGAGCTTCTGCCAACACAGATCCCACCTTGGGATCTTCATCCATCCTTCTGTGCTAGAAAGTGCTGGCAGTTCTCCATGCAGCAACTTCCTCCTGGCAAAGCCCCAGCTGGATCACCATGAGAGACACACTGAGGCTCTCTGTGTTTCCCCCGTGTGCTCCCTGACTGGTGGCAGGGTCCCTGCTGCAGGAGGTGAAGCCTCCTGCCACCTCCCTTGGTCCCCATCCCCTGTGAGGACAGGCTGCTCCTGGGGATCTTGCGGATGCACCTCCTCCTGGCTGGGGACGGAGCTGGGAGCCTGCAGCAGCTCACGAGGGGCGAGCCAGTGGGATGTACCCAGCTCTCAGCTCTGGCACGTGGGACTGGCACCACTGCAGGGTGCCCTCCCTGGGTGCTGTGGATGTGGCGTGGCTCTCCCTGCGGTGGGCTGGTGCCATGGGGTGGCCGGTGTGGGAGCCGATGGCTCTGGTGTCACACAGCAGAATCCAGCCCTGCGTTCCAGGCAGCCCCTTCCTGCAGCAGCACCAGATGCTTCCCCTGCAGTTCGAGTTTTCCCATCTCATTTATTTTAGAGATTAATTAAAGTGTTTCCCGTCCCTCTCTCCCAACCAACCTCCCTCCCTCTCTTTTCCCTGTTCCATACAGCTGCACATGGATTTTAGGGTCATGCTTGTTTACATCAGTTATATTTACATTAATGGGTGTTTGTTTTAGGAAAAACAGCAGAAATCCCATAAAAACAAATGTTCTTTGTGTCCAACAACTGGTCCTGCTGCCCCACTGGGGTGGGGACGCCCTGGGCAGCCCGTCTTGCACCCCCCCAGCAGGGCTGCGTGGAGAGCTCTGCCGTGGGCATGCAGCATCTTTTGGGTACCACTGTGAAGTGACCTCCAGTGCTTACAAGGTGGTTTGGGTGGGTTTTCCATGTGCCCCTGGGTCCCATGCCGGGTGGTGGCAGCCAGGTCAGCTGCCTGTGTTTGCTAGGGATAATCCCCCATCCCGGTGCAGGGATGCTGCTAAACTGCCTTTGATGGGGCAGGCAGTGGGTTTGTTCTTTCATCAGGAGGTTGGATGAGGGAGAGCGTTAAGAAGAAGAAAGAGAAAGGGGAGGAGGAACGATAATTATTTTTTCCAATGGCTCTGAGCTGCTGGATGCCTTTAAAGTTCCCTTTGTGTTCCCATGGGTCAGGCCGGGCAGAGCTGCCCCGGAGCTGTGTGGCGCAGCCGCCTTTGTCGGTGGGGCCGCGGTCTCGGTTATTAAGCGGGATACGGAGACCCAGAACCTCAGATCTTCCGTGCGGCTGGTGGGAGGAATGTGCAGGGCTGCCTTATCACGCTCATTTAACTGGTTAATACATCTTCAGAGCAAATAATGCGGGCTGGGGGTGAACTGCTTAACCAGCCTCATTACTATTGTGCATTTAGCAGCTTGGAGAAAGATAATACCTTTCAGGTTTGACCCAATTTTAGTTTTTGTTGTCATAACCATGGAAAATCGACCTTCAGAGACCCTCAGCAGTGAGCCTGAATAGGAAGTGATTTACAGCAAAAGTGCTGTGTGGAATGCTTAATGCACTTGTGCAGGAAAACAGACTGCGACCAGCTCCTGGCATCCCTTTGCCACAGCGAGGGCTGCCCCGGCTCCTGGCACCCCTGTCCCCGCTGCAGGTGCTGCTGGCACTGCCCTGGCTGCGGGCACACCCTCTGTGTGGGATGAGGTCCGTGCTGGCACAGCTGTCCTGGGGCTGTGCTCGCCTGCACAGCGCTGCCGGGTGCTCCTCGGGTCAGTCGGACCGGGGCTGGCCTGGGCACCTGCTTCCTTGGGCACCGCTGCGGCCAGGGCCAGAGCTGCTCACTGTGGTGGTGCGGGGCCTCGTGGTCAGGGTGCACCCCATGGTCAGTGTGCACCCTGTGGCCAGTATAGGACCCCGTGGTCAGTGTGCACCCCACAATCCCCGTGCACCCCTGGGCACCTCTTGGCCCGGGTGTGCTCAGCCTGGCCAAGCGTGCCAGGGCCCGGCCGTGTGACGCTGAGCTTGGCCTTGGCCAGACTCTCCCACCACCGCCAGCCTGTGGCTTTTCGGCTGGTGCCCTTCATCAGCCGGTTTGTGCCGTGGGAGCGGTGACAGCCCTGATGCCACGGTGACAGCCCTGACGCCGCGCCGGCAGCGTTCCCACGGGTGAGATGTCACCCGCACCCAGCGGGGGTGGTTCCCATCGCTTTGGTTTTGTCTGCGGCAGGCAGAGAATTTCCCAGCTCCAGCAGTGGGGGTGCATGGGACCTTCCTCTCGCTTGTATGGGGAGGAGGGTGGCAGGGAGGTGATGAGCCTTCCTCCCCTTTCCCCGAGGCAGCTGCAAGTGTGGCTCTGCCACCCAAGCCTGTCTCTGTGCTGCTGCTGTTGCTGTGGTGTGTGGGTGGTCCCTGTGGCACGGGATGCAGCTGACAGCAGCGCCTGGGGCTGGGGGAGTGCTGGGAGCGGGTGATGCCCACGGGGAGTGGGTGATGCCCGTGGGCTGCAGGTGATGCCTGTGGGTTTCAGGCTCCCCCAGCACATCCCTGAGGCCCGAGGAGCACTGGGAGCAGATGGTGCCCACAGCATGCAGGCTTCCCCAGCCCCCAGCTCAGCCCCAGCACCAAGGAGCTCTGCTCACTCCCGTGGGAGCTGTGGGCAGGAGCGGGGTCCTGCCAGCCAGGGGGACAGTGGGGCTGCGGCAGTGAGGGCATGCTCTCCTCCCTCCCCTCCCCAGGGCTGTGTCAGGGCGGGGGCACGACGAGGGCAGGCAATGCTAGATCACTGTAATTCTGCTGTTTAGCAGCTGAAGGACAAGCTGCTCCTTCAGTGCAAGAGTTGAAACTCTTTAGCCTTCCTCTGTATCACCTCCATGGCCGTGGATACCTCCGGGTGTGACATAAGTGAGGCCCGGGGAAAAAAACATCTTCTGTTTAGCATCAAAATCCTATTACCGAGCACCGTGTTCTGCTGCACAGATATCAGCTGTGGCGCAGATAAGTGGGAAATAGCTCCTGGTCGGGCTGGAGCAGGAGCTGTATCTTGGGCTGTACAGGTGCCGAGTGCTGCTTCAGAGAGTTTGCTGCTGAAAGAAAAGTCCTCTCCCCCCACTCCTCTGCAATCCGGGGAGAAGCACTGCGGGTACCTGCCCCCGAGCTCCTGCTGCCCCCCAGCCCTGCCCTGCTGAGGGGCATTTCTGTGACACCCCACTGCCACAGTGGGGTCTGACAGAAGGCACTGGGCTGGGACCAGGACCGGCATCCTTCTGGGAGCGTGGAGGCAGCGGCAGAGGCTCAGCCTCCCGAAAATGAGCTGGTACAGCCCTGGTCCTGCCTGCCTGCAGCAGCCGCCAGGCTGGCCCAGGGATTGCGGATGCTGTGGGCAGCTGCATCATCTTTCCATCGCCTCCCTGAGGTGCTGCTGGCTTTGATAAAACCTCTCAGCCTTCCAGGGGTTGGCTTGTTGATCTAATCGCTGTGGTTTAGTGTGCAGTAAAAGCCCGGTGGCTCCTGGGGGAGATGCCCCGTAGGGATCTGCAATCCACTTTCCCATCCCTCCTGGGGATGGAACAATTTCCCAGTGGCAGGGTGCTGCAGGGATGCTGCTGATGGTGAGGGATGCCTCTGGTGGGTGAGGGATGCTGCTGGGTCCTCAACACCAGCGGGGAACATGCCAACCCCCGTCCTGCACTCACATGGGTTTGCTTTTGAAAATAGAAGGTGCTGAAAAAAATCCTGCTGTGTTCAGTTAGTTTCAGTGATGCAATTGGGTTTTCCCAGTGTTTGTCTTATCCTGCACTTGCTGCACATGACTGGAGGGGTTCAGTCTGGGGGAAACCCCAGAGTGTGAGTCCCCACTGAGCCCCCAGCTCCACCATGGTTCCTGGTCACGCACAAACCACAGCGGGGAGGAAAGAGGGACTAGTGGCAGAGCCTGCCGAAGGGGACAGCCAGGGGGGTTTTAGGGGACCAGCTGTGACAGACCAGCATTAAAGAGGCTGGAATGGAAGGGCTGGGAAGCGACACTGCTGAGCTCTAGCTGTGCCTGCTGATCAGGAGCAGAGCCTAACGAGCAGGACTAATGAAGCAGGAGTGGAATTCCAGCAAGTCTGGAGTGTGCCTGCAATGTTCACTGTATCGCTGTCCCCAAATCTGTGGTCTGTCCCCAAATCAGTGACAGGGCCCATCGCAGGGATGGTGCCTACTCCCAGCAGCATGCTTGGTGTGCTGGGTGGCTGCAGGTGCCAGTCCCAGTGGGTGCCTCCAGCCTGCTCCTGGGTCCAGCATCCAAGCGCCTCTGTAGGCTGCCTGTCGGATTTTTAGTGGCTCTGCACTGCTGGGAAGCCCATCCCTGTCCAGGTACTGCACTGCTGGGGTTATTAGAATGTGCTGGGATGTCCCGGCCAGCAGCCTGCCCCAAGGATTGCTGCAGAGCCAGCCTGGGGGGCCCGGCTCCCTTCCCACCTCCCTCTTGGCCATGGCTGGTTCAGCGTCAGGAGGGGTATTCGCAGCCACACCACAGCAGGCAGGTCTTGTCTTCCTCTTCTCCTTGGTTTTTAATGAGCCAACCTTGGAGGACCTTGAGCGCCACTCCTGCAGCTCTGCTGTGACTTATCTCCCGGCTTCTGCCCCTGTTCCACCGAGGGGATAAATCTCGGCTCCCGGTGTGGAGCCGGTGCTCTGAGCCCATCCCACCACACAGTGCAGGCGTCGTAACTCACAGCAGGCGGGGGGGCTGCCTGGCCGAGGTGCCAGGGGGACGTCACTGCTCTGTGCTGTGATGGATGGGCTGCCCGGGGGAACAGGGAAAAAATCCCATTACAATGCAGGACAAGCTGTTAAATTATCTCCTGTTCAACCTGGGTTGGGGAAAAGCAAACGTGGAGCTGCTGGTGGCCTCCAGAGAGCCTTTGGGGGAACAGGTGGGTTGGGGAGTTTTCTCCTTTAGGAAGAAGTCTTTGCCTTTCCTTTTCTCCATCCCATGCACTCGCCTGAGGCCGGTGCTGGTGCTCTCAGGGAGGCAGGACCAGCCACAGCATTTTCTGCGTCAGTGCAGAGACTGGGACGTGTCCCACTGGGGACCACGAGCTGGGGACCTGCCCTGTGCAGCCAAACCTCGCTCCCGGGCCGAACACGCTTCCGTCTCTTTAGGGGCTTTACCGCTGGGCAGGGTCCTGCCTCTGCACATGTCAGGGGCTGCTCCAGAGCTGCTCCCCAGCCATGAGATAACTGTGCTGTTAAAGGAGTGGGCCAAGCCCGTGTGAGCCCCCGGAGCCGTGGCGTTCTGAGGCGCCAAGCTCTGCCACGTCCTCCTCCGTTATTAGCAGCGGTGCCTACACAGGGACGGGACTGGAGCCTCTCCCTCTCTCTTTCAGGCTGAGAAACTGCTGCTGTGAGACCCCGACGGCTCTTCCTGACGGCTTGGAGGGGTGAACACGAGTGTGAGCTCCCACCTGCCACCACACCTGAGGCACCTGCTCTTGGTCTTCAGGTACGTTGTTCCCACCCAGCTGTCCAGGTAGGGGAGGGCATGGAGATATTTTTTGGTTGAGGATGAAGATGCTGCTTCCTGTGGCTGTGCCTGGGGCAGCAGCTCACAATCAGCACACTGGGGACTTTCCACCAGCACTGGGTACAGATCCTGTGTGTCCAGACTCTTGTTTGATGACCTGGGAAAGGGGAACATTGCTGGGAGAAGCCCTGTCTGCTCTAATCCTCATGGGATATGGCATGGGGGCGGGGGGTCTAGCCCTACCCATTGACCAGTCCCAGTCCTGCTCGCTGCAGGAGTGTGGAGGTCCTGGAGCATGAGGGGCCTCGGTGGTGCCCCTGCATGGGAAGGGGAGTGTGTGCCCATGATGCACGCACAGCCCTGCACGTCGCTCCTGGCACCGACCGTGCTGCAAACTCCCCTCAGGGCCGTGTGCGGCTCCGTGTGGTCTGGGCTGAACCCGTCCCCGTCAGTTCATGTTACACAGACTGGAACCCCCCTCGCGCTGACACCAGTCTGCACTGGGAGCTCACACCAGCTTGAGGAGGAGTTAAAATTTAAAACTCTTGAAGGCAGTGGGCCCCTCTCCTCCAGACGAGGCATTTTCCCTGTTTGTTCCCAGCACTGCAAGCACCCACAGGTTCAGCAGGTGCTCAGAGAGTCACGGCCACGCTGTGGCAGCCACGGTGACTGGGGACTGGGCTCTGCTTGGGGCTATTCTGCCACAGAATTTGTTTTCCAGTGCCCTCTCCACCAACTGCTGTGCCGGGGAGACCCCTCAGAACTGGGACCATTTTTCTCCCACTGGCACAAGCCAAGGGGAGTGCCTGGGCAGGAAGAGTGCCCATGGGGCCATGCAGGGCTCCCAGTGTGGAGGGGCTGTGTGTACCCCCTTGCAGTGCTGCTCGCAGCACACTGGCTCCTTCGCTCTGCCCCAGCCCCAGGTGCCTGCTTATGAATCATGAAATGGGAGTGAGAGTTTGAGGCTTCTCGTCCCTTGCTGGGGTATAGGTCGTCCAGAATGTGGGATTAGAGCGGCCATGCAGATGGATTCCCCAGCTGCATTAGTCAGTTCAGAGGCAGCAAAGGCAGCTGAGCTCTGTGCATCACCTTGAAGCTCTTTTTTTTGTCTTTAGAAAACTTTGGGTGGATGTTATTGCTCATGAAAGCAAGGGGCTGATCATGCTGGGAAGGAGCAGGCGTAGTGTGGGCTGGCACTATTATGCAAGCTTCCCACATGCCGCTCTGCCAGTGCACTCCGTTCCAGAACAACAGCATGCGTCCGCGTGCCAGCCCCGAGCCCACCCCCGGGTCTGCCAGAGCATCGTGGTCCCACTCTGCCCACGTCGCCCTCGCCAAGGGCCCTGCCTGCACCGTGCTCCTGCCTCCTGCCACCCGCTCTGCCCCGAGCCAGCAGCCCCACAAGTGGGCAGTTTTGGGGCAAAGGGGTGCCCGCTCCTACCCAGCCCCAGAGCACTGTGGTACCAGCTATCGTGAGCATCCTGGCCAAAGTGGGAGCACTGGGAGTTTCTCCCAGGACCTTGCGCTGCACTGGGGCACGTCTGGCTCCTGGGGCTGGGACTGTGCTGCTTTTCAGGGGACAGCAGACAGGTTGTCACCCCAGCCATAATGCATGTCGTGCCCCTGCATAGGGAGGGCTGTGCCCATCCCGGGGGATGCACCTTGTCTGCGGGGCCGGTGCAGCCATTGCTGCCAGCACCTGCTCTGGGCACCAGGGCAGAAGTGGCCTCACTCAAGCTCAGGCCACCAAGCCTCTTCCCCATCCATCTTTTCTCCCTGCTGCTTTCCTCCTCCTCCCCTGGAGCCTGGCTGGGCCCTGTGTGCGGCTGGGGCTGCTGGCCGTGGAACATGTGGGTGCTGGTGCTGCGCTTGGGGCTCACTGGGCTGGTGGGGAGCAGCCTGGAGCAGGGAGGAACATGCCAATGCAGAGCCCCTGCGGCAACTCTCCCCATCATCCCCAAGCCCACCGGAGCCCCCCCGGGGAGGAAAGTGGTCCTTCAAGGAAGACTTGAAGATGAGCAATGGAAAACATCTGACAGGGGAGCCCTTGAGGCGCTTTTGTTCCAGTGAGTGGGAGTGTGAGATCCGCTCAGACATGAAAGGCTGCGCAGCTCTGTCCCCAAAGTCACGGCGAAGAGGAGGATGGGGGTGTGTGGCTGCAGCGGGAGGTCATCCCGGGAACAACTGGCACCGGGATCCCCGCTCCTTCCCTCCCTCCCCTTCCAGCAACTAAATTAGGTCACACTTGAAAGTCAGTTTCTTGGCTGTGGATTTAATTTAGCTTTTCCAGGCTAGTTATCATATAATAAATTCCAGGAGATTTATAGAAAACATGCCCAGGGAGGCTTAGCCAGTGTGTAACAAGATTTGTGCCTCTTTCCCGCTGTTGAGCAGCTCTGGTGAGCGCAGTGCTGCCGGCAGCTGTGCAGGCAGGGCTGGCAGCCCTGTGGGAGCTCCCAGGGAGACAGGGCAGCCCCAGAAGTGGAGGGGCCGTCACCCCACAGCTCTCTGGGGCACAGGAGGATCCCGAATGCAGCTATCCTCTGCCCTGGCTCCCCAACAGCCATAAATCACCCGGAGCAGGTGCATTCCTGTGGCTGTTCATCACTTGTCTCCTCACCTTGGCTCAACGTGGGCAATGCCCAGCACAAGCCCATCCCAGCGGTGCCAGTACATGCCCAGAGGCAGCGCGGTGCTGAGCAGTCGGAGGGGGAGCGATTGCGGTCACCCGGTGCCTTTCTGCTCGAGAGGTGACAGTATGTGGGATGTCTCTGCTGGGGGGCTACCATGTGCACTTCCTGCCCTGGCTCCCGGGGCACAGGGACCATTAGACAGAGCTAAAATTGGTGTCTCTTGGCTCTCCCCACTGCTGGCACGGGTTTTCTGCCACGCTGGGAAAGGCTGAGCAGGGAAAGGCGCTGGAGTCCGGAGGGATTTATGGCAGTGGCAGTGCACGGCAGTGCAGTGCTGGGAGCCGGCGGCTCGGCGCGGAGGGCACTGCCAGCGCTCCTGCTCCGCTCCCTGCTAACGCCGCCCAATTAGTGTC
This sequence comes from Dicrurus megarhynchus, assembly GCA_013399195.1. Taxonomy (NCBI): domain Eukaryota; kingdom Metazoa; phylum Chordata; class Aves; order Passeriformes; family Dicruridae; genus Dicrurus; species Dicrurus megarhynchus. The sequence continues at coordinate 84,282 of VXAD01012661.1, read as the reverse complement.
TTATTAGTCACTCCGTGTGTTAAGGCATTAGAAACAATTAAGGGTGAGAAGAGTTTCCAGATGTAGCGGCAAGTGCTGGAGCTGGGAGCTGGCAGCTCTGCTGGCTGCTCCCATATGGAAGGGATCTTGCACACAGTGGGACTCGCTGCAGGGCCGTGGGGCCAGTGTGACGCAGGGTCCTGGGGCCATTGGGATGCAGGGGACCCCTGGGGGCAGTGCCCACCTCTGCTGTCAGCAGTGCAGCTGGGAGTATGCAGAGGTGGAACGGAGCCACAGTGGGGGTTGGTAGATGTGGGAAGTAGCTGCTGGGATGCCTGTGGATGAGGGGCACAGCCAGGCGTGCTCCCTGGGATTGGTTTTGCAAATGAGCTCAAATCAAATATTTATTTACTGCTGGAGCTGGGTGTGAGTCAGTCCCTCCGTGCACCCAGCCTGTGCTGGCAGCCCTGCACTGTCCTGGCAAGGAACCGGGGCTGGGGAAGCGCCTGGCTGTGAGCAGCAACACGGGAGCATCTGGGACGTGGCATGTGGGGGACAACTGCCTCGACAGAGATAGCGCCGTGTTGTGACACTTTTAGGTGCGGGAGAAGTAGCACAAGCAGAGACGAATATGACTTCAGAGCTCAAATGCAAGTGACTTCAGTTTCCCAGAAATAGTCCCTGAGCGGTGCAGGGGGAGGGGACCTGGAGCTGCGGTTCCTGGGGGTGTCAGGGTGCTCCTGTGACTTGTTCCCCACATGCAAGGTAGGCTACACTCACCATTGTCCCCCACGCCATGGTACTGGAGAGGCCACCAGCCAGGGGTCCCGGAGGTGGCGGTGGCTCTGGCCAACACAAGGCAGTCTCTCCCCAGCACCAAACATCTCACCCTGTGACGAGCGGTCTGGGAGGGTTCCCTGTCAACTCTTGAAGCTCTTGGGTGCCCTTGTGGTGTGGAGAGTGTGGGGGGCATCAGTGGACACTGATGCTGTGGTCCCCCCTTGCTGAGCCAAGGCTGAATGAGCACAGTGAGATGCTGGTGTGCAGCAGGGCGGCAGAGAGGGGCACAGTGGCCTTCAGTGCATTGAAATAATTTCTCTGCTGCTCTCCCCAGGGTGAGGAGCAGTGCGTGGACAGATGGTGTTTTTGAGTGACCTTGTAGCTCTGAGCGGTTCCCTTGGCTGCTGAGTAACGGTGGGAGCTGCAGGAAGCAGCAGCGGTGCCACAACCTGCTCACGCCAGTGGGAGCCTGTCGGGGAGCCAGGGCTGGGAGAGATGTGAGGTGAACCAGGGGATGGAGCCAGCGCCCAGCAGCCCTAACGTGATGGCTGCAGGGAAATTCGATGTGCACTGCGATCCCCGGCTCCCCTTGGCTGTGGGAGGAGCGTGGTGCACCTAGTGAGGCCGTTGTGAGGCTTCCAGCAGCTCCTCCAGCCTGTGTCCCTGGCTCTTCACCTCGGCAGCGGGATCACTCCTGCGTGCTCCTTGTGCTCTTCCTTGGGAAGGGCCTGGGTTTTCCCCAGGAGCTGAGGCAGCAGTGCCCGCAGCTGGCACGGCAGGGCCACTGCCGTGGTGTGTGGGGACACGCTGGGGAGTCCACGTTGTGCCCGGGAGGGCAGCAGGTAGAAAGGCTTTTGCCGTGTGAAGTTTCTTTCAGAGCTGTGATCCAGGACTGTGGTCCTGAGGGGACAGATCCTAGGGAGGGGAACACTGCCCTGCAAGGTGCAGCTTTGCTGTCGAAGAGTCACCCTGGGCAGGCTCAGCTCCTCTGGCACCCTTGCAGCCTCCTACGAACTCCGTGCGGGCTGCAGCACCGAGAGGTGTCCTAAATTGGGGAAGGAACAAGGAGCTCTTGGCACTCGCCTGGAGCATCATTTGCATTCCGGCGCAGCTCCCCGCTGCGAGGGAGGCGGGGGCCCGGCAGCCGCGGGGTGAGGAGCAGGGCCGCTCGCCAGCTCCGGCTGTCGGAGCATCCCGTGGGACTGCTGCGGAGGGGGCTGTGACTCGGGGATCACCGTGCACCAGGTTTCTTGTTTTCGTTCTTCTCTGACTGAACTTTGTGTCCAAGTTCTCTGTCCGCGATCTGTGCCTTTGCTTCTTCCAAACGGGAATTGCCATCTCGCTTTGGCGCCGGTGCCCTGTGATGTGATATCTGATGAACCACAGTGGAACTGGTTGTGTTCCCATCTGTTTTGTGCTCTCTGGGGATGGAGAAGGCGCATGGACTGTGAGGAGCAGCCGGGGCCAGGCAGTGCCCACAGATGGCTTCAGGCAGCCTGTGGCAGTGTCCCGTGGGGTGGGATGCTGGCCCCTGCCCTGGGGCTCGCGGGAGCAGATCCGGCTGGAATCCTCTCTAAGCCAGGATGTGACGAGGGGAGCAGCGGAGCGTGTGGGGGTCTCGTGGGCCCCCGAGCGCAGCAGGTCGGGGTGCAGGACCCCAAACTGTTCTGGAGTCACTGGAGGGAGTGAGTTGGGGGCGAAGGGCTCCCGCTGGCGTGTCCGGGTGAGGAGGGAGCGTTGTGCAGAAGAGCAGGACGTGGGTGCCCGCGGCGACTCGGGGGTCGGGGGACTGTCCTGCCGGAGTGCCCCGCGCCGGTGGCAGCGCTCTCGGGCAGGAGGTGGGAGCGGCTGCGGCCGGGGAGCTCCGCGCCGGGGATGGGGCAGGGTGGGATGGGGCAAGGTGGGGCGAGCCCCGGGGGCTCTGCCCCTTGTGCCGCGGGCGCAGCCGGGCGCTGCCGGTGCTCAGCTGCGGCGCATCACCCGCCACGCCGGTGCCAGGCTGCCGCGCAGCATCTGAGCAGCTCCAGTTACTTAACATGCAGCAAGTGTTGTACTCAGAGAAATTTAGACGTAATTTTTTTGTGCTTGCATGTAAATGTGGGTAGGTGCTGTCCTGATTGATGGCAATTAGCATTTTCTAACGGTAACAGATGTTCGGATTGCCAGGAGGCTGGTACCTAACGCCCACACTGCCATCTGTTCTGCTGGGCACTGCCTGGGGAAGCGGCACCAGCGCTGCGGACCTGCGGGGCCGTGCTGGGGTGTGTTTAACAGCAGTGTGCAGGGGGGGTTTATTATGGGTTTTTTTCTGGGAGAAAATAATAATAAAGACGTTTTCAGGTTTATAAATAGTACACTGTTTATTATGGGATGGAGACTTTCCATCTGATCAGCAGCCTGAATTGCTGCACCGTTAGTGAAACAGTCTGGACAGCGTGGGGAGCAGGCTTGCAGGGGATGCAGTGGGAAGGGGCTCTAGTGGAGAGGCCAGTGGGTGTTCATGGGCAAACCCCCCATCTTCTGCTGGCTCTCCATGGCAGGTGGTCGCTGCTTGTGGGGACAAGGGCTGCTCTGCTGTGGCCATCACTTGTCAGCTCTGGGATGGAAGCAGTGAAACATCTGTGTGGTGTTTAAAGGCATTTAAAGGTGTGTTTTAGGAAGAGACCCAGAGCCCCGAGCCCAGTCCCACTGTCCGGGTGGTCCCACCGCAGCCACTTTCCTCACCCAGTGCCTGTCCCTCCTCATTTCCTCCTGCCTCCCTTTATCTGCAGCTTTTTACACCCATTTTTCTTGTGCCAGCCTTGTCCTTTGACATGACCAGCTCCTCCCAGTGCCCATTCCCTATGTATTTATAGAGAAGCTTTGATTTGGCTCAGACCAGCTCCTCTGTCCTGTTCCTTCCGTGTGCTCCTGGAGCAGCTCTCCATCCCCTGGCAGCCCTCCCTGCTCCCCCAGCCTGACCCATCCACCAGATGGGGTCATCCCGTGGCATGGATCCAGCGCCACCCAAGCCGGCACAGCCGCCCTTCCCCAGAGCTTCCTGCGCCAGGCAGCCCGGGAACAGACTCACAGTCACACTCACGTGCTCGCACTCACACGCTCACTCACGTGCTCACACTCACATGCTCACACTCACACACTCACACTCACGCTCACACTCACTCTCCTCCCAGATGCTGGAGCCGGTGACTCAGAGTCAGCCTGTGGCTGAGTAATGCACCGAGATGTGTCTCCATGTGGTTCCCAGGCTGGAGCAGATGCTCCCATGTTCAGTGTTTTGGACTTTGTGCTGCTCAGTCTCATGGCCTGCCAGCCCCCTCTGGGCTGACCCCTTCCTCCTGCCCCTCCCATGCCACTGGGTTGCTGCTGCTGGCCCAGCCACTCACATTCCCAACTTATTGTGGTGTGAGCTGCATTAGGTACAGGCAGATCTTACCTGTTTGTTGTGTGTTTCCACTTTGGTTTTCCCCGAGCTCCTGTTCTGCATGTTAGGGGCTCGGGGACCTTTCCCTGCCCTGACTCCTTTCGTCTCCATTCTGTGCTTTCCAGCGCTGTGGCTCAGCGCAGCTTGATGTGATGTGTTGGGCCAGTTCTGGGGGGTTTCTGGGATGGAGGGTTCCTTGTTCCTCTGGTTTGAACTCATGGGATGTTTTGAGTTTTGCTCCTGCTGTGGAGCCTGTAGCTTCAGTTCCTCTTCCTCGGCTCTGTCCCACAGCCTGCATATCAGTGAGTTATCCCTCATCCCTCCCACCAAAGCAAATTTCTCCACCAGTTTTCAGGGAACACCCAGGTTGGCTTTATCTCCACCTATCCATGCTGTGGAGCAGCCTTGGGAGCGCTCGGTGGTGTTGCCGGCCCTAGGACCAGCTGCTCCTCCCCTGGCACTTGCTGCATGTTCCCAGCCGAGGCTGACTGGTGATGAATGATGCTCTCACCAGGGTTTGGTGGGGCCAGAGGGATCAGCTGCTGGTACCAGGAGCAGTCCCTGGGATCTGCACGTGCCAAACCTGTGCATGGGGCCGTTGCTGGACACCAGCAGCAGAGCCCTTGTCCTGCCCTTACTGTGGTCACTGTGTCCCCCGGCCGTGCACGCTGTGGCCGGCACGAAGCTGTTTCCGTGACACGCGATTAGCTCTTCCCTGGGCATCACTAACACGGCTCTGGAAGGACCCTGGCATTCTGCCAGCTGCTCTGTGAGCTGCTGCACAGGGAACCAGCTTCTTGCGGGTGGGAGTTTTCTGATGCAGCTCAGCACCCCGGACAGGACCTGGCTCACGGCGGGAACCAGCGTTCCCTGGTTACACCATGGATTTCTCAGCACTCGGCCATTGCCCAGCTGCAGGACCAGGAAGGATGGTGATTGAATGACAAAAAAGGTGAACTAGATGGAAAGTGCTCTCAGGAGAGCTCCCACAAGTTCACTGAGGTTTGGTTTGGAGGCTTTTCTGTATTTTCTCTTTGCCTCTCCCATTCCCAATTTTCCTTTTACAAACATGAGTCAATTGTGGCATGCACAAAGGGAATACTGGGAGCCTGGGCTGGCTGCCGCACTGCTGAGCCCTGTGGGGACAAATCCTGTCCTTGGCAGCTCCAGCTCAGGGAGGCTGAGCTGGGTTTGAGCCGAGCCCCCACCTGTGCTGAGCCCTGGGACCCCCATCCTGGGCAGCCTTGGTGGGATGGTGAGGTTTGGCTCTGCTGCAGCTCCAGGAGACCGGAGGCACTTCCCCCTGGCCTTTACAGGACGTGCTGTCGCTGGTACATGACCAGGTAGGGGCATGGGAGTCACCACACTGGGCAGAGGAGCTTTCAGGCAGATTTGGGATGAGCCAAAGATTCATGCTCGTGTGAGAGGTTCAGCCCTCTCTGCAGTGCTGGCACCAGGGCACCTGGTGATGCCTGGGAAGTGTGTGTGGGCTGCAGATGGGGAATGTGGGCTGGGGACAGGGATTTGGGCTGGGGACGGGGTGAGGGGCTCAAGTGCAGACAGGCTTCTCCCCCACACTTTTTTTTTGTTGGAAAACAAGTCTGCTTCGTCTTTGTTTCTTCCCCTCGCTTTTCAAATTCATCTGGGAAAACTTCCCTGGGTGCTCGCAGGGGTGTCACCAGCCCGACAGCTTGTGCTGCTCTAATAAAATGGCTCCGTAGCAGAGGGTTTGATCTATTTTTAAAGCGAGCTCCGCGCTGTCTCCTCCCGCCCTCCCACTGGCAGTGAAGCAGAGCCCGAAGGCTCCTGGGATGGAGGGATGGAGCTCTCCTGGGAGCGCGGCAGTGGCGGCCGGAGCCCAGAGCTTGTGCCACAGCCGTGCCAACAGCGGTGGCCGTGCCCGGGCTGCCTGTCCCCATCCCTGCTCCCCGTGGCCGGGAAATGCTCCGGGGGGCAGGACAGGGCTCCCTGCGCTGCTGTGTCAGGGAGAGGAGCTCTCTGCGTGGTTTTTATTCCTCCAAGCGGTGATTGTGCTGTATAAATTAACATACGGAAACTTCGCTCCACTTGGAAGTTTGGTATTTTCTGCTTGTTTGATGCCCTGTTATTAAAACTCAATTTCTACGAATAACATCCTTTAAATAGAATTCGTCTTCCAGCGATGACTCATCGCAGAGCAGCAGCTCCTCGCAGGAGAAGGCAGCACGAGGGCAGGTCTGGCACTTGCAGCCTTGGGAATCCCCAGATTAGTGCCCGGAGTTTTGCTGCGTGCAGGGGAAGCCGCCCCGGTTGCTCTGCTGCCCGTCCTGCTGCCTCCGCCCGCTCCAGCTGCCGCCAGTGCCCACGGGCTTGGCACGGGGATCGGATCCCTGGTGCGTTCTGGGGTGTCCCTGGAGCCCGCGGACCCGGGGTGGCGGGAGGGACCGCGTTGTCCCGGCTGCCCAGCACAGGTGCCACCCGTGGTGGTACCGTGATGGTGTCGCTGTGCCGCTGTCTCCTGCCCGTGCTGTCCCCTGGCACTGGCGGTGACAGGCTGGGGATGAGGTGAGCTCCCAGAGCAGGAGGCTGCAGGGACCGAGGGCATGATGGATCACTGCACAGGCTGTGTCAAGCCTTGCCGGGCAGTAGCCGGGGGAATCCAGCAGCAGGATGTGGGTGGAATCTGCCCACATGTGTGCCCGTTCTGCTGGCATTGGCTCCGCCTGTGCTGGTTCCCTTGGTGAAGCTTCTGGGAGAGGTGTCAGGGACAGGAATAGGTGTGGGAATTTTGTCGGGGAGAGGAGGTGGGTTTTAGGTGTTCGCTAGGTGGGGGGCCGGATGAAGTCCGGATGGAGACCGGATGGCGGCAGGATGGATGGGCCGGGGCTGAGGGGCTCCTCTCCAGAGCTGTTTCACCAGCACAGCAGCACACCTGCACAGGGAGGAAGAGGAGAGCACAAGCCAATCTCCCAGCCCTGGCAGAGTCAGGCTGGGCAGCTCCAAGTGGTCCTGAGCTCCTGCAAAAATGAGTTTTCTCCGTGCTCTTGCCTTCTCCCTGGGACGACGCTCGCTCCGGTTCAAGGGTTCCTGCCAGGATTATTATTCTTTCAGGTCTGACATCTGTTAAGGTGACAGCAGCCGGGGAGAGGGAAGGGATTGGAACAAATTTCTCATAAAAAGTAGCTAAGTTGATGAAACCATTACGGTGCCTGCATCTGACACTCCATCATCGTGACACACCGGGGACAGGGACAGGCGCTGCCGTGGGCTGAGCTTTCCGCCGGGAGGGCGGGGCCAGCCCTGTGCCCCTCGGGTCCCCGTCCCTGGGTGAGCACCCGCTCAGGTCTGTTCCCTCTCCCCGTCCCGCAGCCTGGGCATCCCGCATTTGATCATTTCTCGATGCTGGTGCTGCTGTTCCATGCGAGGGTCCTGGAGCGGCCCTGGGACCCCCAGCCCTGTGGCAGAGCCAACAGGGGGAGTGAGCTGGGGCTGGGGCAGGTGGGGCAACCAGTGGAGAGCAATCGGTGCTCAGTGCTGGATTCCCAGAGCAGTACCTGCTGTGGAGCATCCAGGAGTTGCAGGTGGGGCTGGGATTAGCCCAGCAAGGCTGGGGGGCTGTTTGCCACCAAGGTGATGGGTGTTGGTGGTCAGGATGGATCACCCGTGGTTCTTGGGCGCAGCATCTGCTGGGCTGAACTTCGTGAGACTGTTTGCTGGCCCTGGCCCAGCCAGGCTTCCTGGGCTTTAAATCCTGTGAGTGCCTTTTCCTGCAGAGGTGCTGCTCCAGGGACCATGAAGAGCCAAGAGAACTCCAGAAAAGGCAGCTAATCTTCAGACCATGTCTCAGAAATGGTTTTAATCCCTTTTCCACCCCCACAGCCTCCTTCATTCTCAGCTAGAAGTGGTCACCCCTGTTAAGTGTTCGCTCCTGGGCTGAGTACTGAGCTGGTGGAGGAGGCACTGGGATGTGGAAGGAAAACCCTTTTTCCTGGAGGCATTGAGCTATTCCTTATCATGACCTAGATGTCAGTTTAATGCTCCGACAAGTCCCAAGACTCACATAGGAAGTTGCCCAGGGGAAGAGGATATTTCAGGAACACAGAAGCTGCTCAGCAGTGGTAAAGTGCACGAGCTTTCCCTGGCAGGAGCCGTGCTGAGCCTCCGTCTGCTCGTGCCCGCCATGCCAGCCATGGAGCGGTGCCCCCTCTCCTCGGGGAGTGAGCACAGTGCCCGGGCAGTGGGAGGGTCAGTGGTGCTCTGGCACACGATGGCAGTGCCGTGCAGAGCCCGCAGTGCTCTGGGGCCGGGGCTGGAGTGTGAACGGGAGCTGCTGGTGCTGCCTGCCCGGCGTGCAGCCATTGTGCCCAGAGCAGGAACAGTCCCAGCTCCATCCGGGGTCTCCACAGCAGAGGCTGGGCGTGGGCTGCCGGAAGGAACACGGCGCAGGTGGAGGATGTCCAGTGCCGTGCTGGGTAAATCTGGGTTTGCATACTTGCCCGTCGCTGTCTCCCTGCCCATACCCAAGTGGTTGTGTTCCCCCTTTCTCCCTCACTCCCTGTGCTCCTCTGTGCCTGCTGGATTTGGGTGCGTTCCTGGGGCTCTGCCAGGGGTGGGTCCTGCTGGGTCCCCCCACTCCATCCTGCTGCCACCACAGCCTTTGTGGCACAAAGCACAGTCACAAAGTTGATGCTTCCATCTTGTGTTCCCCCGCACCTGTGAGTTTCCCTGTGGGTGATTTAGAGCTGAAAGCCTGGGCTCTGGCACTGGGAGAGGGTTCCCGAGATGAGATAAAATAATCTCTGCCAGCAGCTGAAGTGACAGAAGCCCCATTAACAGCAGCATATGCCTGGGAACACCCGTGCTGCGCGGGAGGGCGATGCGGACTGGGGGGAGCACGGGAGCAGCAGCCCACAGGAAGGGGGGATGTGGGAGCTGGTAATTACTCTGCTGCCATTGGGATGCGCCTTGCTAATTTACAGCGTTAGTGGAATCAGGATGTGATTCTTCCTCCTGAGCCTGGGCAGGGCTGTCCCCTGGTGCAGGCAGCCGTAATTATCCACATTTAACTGAGGGCTTCTAAAATGTATTTGTCTTGCAGCATGTGAGTGTAATTGCTGTGAATTAAATACGAATGCAGTTGTGGCTGGAGCAGGACCTTGTCTGACAGGGAGCACATGGAGCTGGGGCTCCCTGGGCTGCTCCCTGGCCCTCCGTGCTGGCAGGGAGGGAGACTGCTGTCAGTTGGAGCTGGGGAGGATTTGGGCAGTCTGGGTATCACCATAGCCCCGGCGCAGACCTTCCCTCCCCTGCTCTCCTGACTGGTCTGACTGGAAGTTTGTGCTGACTGGATGGAGGTGCTGACTGTAGGAGCCCAGCAGCCTGTGAGTATTCCCGGGGATCTGATGGTTCAGCCCCTCTCCCAGCACTGGGGCTGGGGGCTGCCTGGGTTTCTTTGCCTTGACATGTGTGTTTGTGGACACCAGTGATGCATGGCTGGCACTGGGCCGTTCCCCAGGTGCAGGGCTCTGTGCTGAGGGGCCTGCCCTGGGATCCTGCTATCCCACTGCTCTGGGCTGCAGCCCCAGCCCCAGCTCGCCTCCACGCTGGCGGCCCCGTGACCGGGGGGCTCGGGCTCTGCGGAGCTCTGGGGCAGGATGGGGAGCAGAGCCTGGGCGCTGCTTGGTGACCTCTCGGGGCCACCAGGTGCCTCTGGCTTTGGGGTGCTCTATGGGACACCTGCCCTGGGGCTCCCCAGTTCTTGTTGCTGCCCCCGCTCCTGAAGGCAAGCTCCCAGGTGGGTTTTAAGGCACTTGGATCTTTGCTCTCTGAGGGGCCATTTCCTTGCCTGGAGTGGTGGTGACAAACACATGACTTGGACCTGCTGAGCCTGGAGGAAGCGGCACTGGGGTGACAATGGTGTCGGCTGTTCCCTTGGCCCAGGCACAGCTTGCTGGTTGTCACAGGGGTTTAGGGACCATCCTGTTCGGTGGAGAGCTGGCAGGAGGGGAGTGGGGGCAGCTGGCCACTCTCCGTGGCTGTCAGCCCCAACCCCAGGGCAGGACGCTGAATGTCCCCCTTCCCCTGGGGCTGGCTGTGGCTGTACCCCTGTTATGGTTGGGGTGAAGGGCTGCCCATGGGCAATGAAGGGCAAACGTGTGCTGGCACCACGCTTGGGGGCTGTGCTGGAAAAACACTGGTGGCATCGGAAATGTGCAGGAAAAAGCAACAGAAATGGTTCACGGTCTGGAAAAGCTGTTCTGCTGTGGGAGACAGAGCCTAAGTAGGTTGAACTTCTCATCCAAGAGAAGTTTAAGAGGTGGCTTTGCGATGTGGATTCTTTTAGCTTGTGATTAAGAGATGTCTGTGGGTACAGAGCACTCTAATTTAGCAGGGAAGAGACATAAGATCCAGGCTCTGAAAGCCCCAGTAAGACAAATTCTGACTGGAAACGAAGTGCATATTTTTATCAGGGAAGGTAATTAACCACTGGAGCGGCTTAAGCCTGTGGGGGTTTCTCTGTTGCTTGCTATCTGTGGATCAAACACGGATATCTGTCTGGGAGAAAGGCAGTGAACGGGATGAACACAGGATTGAAGCCTTTGGCCTGTGTTCCAGGAATGCATTTGCCAGGTCTAAGGGCCCTTCTGGCCCTGGGCTGTATCGTTTGGTGTTGGTACATGAGGGTGCTTTGAAATCTGGGTTGTACAGCAGACATGAGCACTAAAGGACTTGGAATGGGAATTGGGAGAGCTGGTCTCTGTGGAGAAGGGGTCTTGTGTTCTCTGGGGATTTTTAGAAGGAGGTGGCAGGGCGCTAAAGTTGCCCTCAAGTCAGGCACCTGCCCTCTCTCCTCAGTTCTGGCCCTGTCTCAGTTTGGTATTTGCAGAAAACAAAAGAAAACTTTCTCTTCTTAACTGTGAAACTCCCACTCTCCAAAGCCAGGCCTGTTTGGGGTTTTCCAGCCTGTTTTTTGTACCCATGCTGTAATGCCTCTGGCACTGCTCAGCGTTATTTACCTACAGTGTGTGACAGGGCAGCAGAAACTTTCCCAAAGTTAATGCAAGCCATGTTCCTCCTGTGCTGGGGACTGGAGAGCTTCAGGGGGAATGAAGCGAGGTGGGGGTGTCTGTGACACACCAACGTTGGCTTGTGCAGCTCCTAACCCTGAGCTGGGTCACCACGGACAGACGGATCCGTCTGTCCTACAGCTCTGGGTGCTCTGGGCTCGGCCGCAGCCCTGGGGCTGGCCAGGCTCTGGCCCCAGCCATGGGCAGCACGGTGTCCGAGCAGGTAGGACATGGGCTCAGCGTGCGCTGGAGGGTTCCCAGGCCCGTCCATCTGCTCCTCTGCGCCAGCGGGAGGTTTGCTGGCCGTGAGCCGGGGCCAGCCTGCTCGGGAACCTTCCGCCTAGTCCGCGGTGCTGGGGCCGTGGGCAGGAGCTGCCTGTGCCACACGGCTGCCAGGGCCGCAGCTGGCACCCGGCGTGGTGCCGGGGGCTGACCGCGCGCCCGGGGCAGGAGCATCCTCTCCTGTGGACAAGGGCTGCAAATAGCCACTGAGTCAGACTCTGGAATGGGACCATCTTCCCAGGTACCATCGTTTTCCAAATGATTCTGAACCTTCCCTCTGCTCAGAGCCTGAATCCTGTGTCAGTGCAGTGCCACAGGACAGGGGTGTTGAGGGGAATTTCTGTCACTCCTCAGTGAGACGGGGACTCACTGTGCCCCATCCAGTGGGGCAGCGTGTCCCCTCTCCCTGCTCCCAGTGCTCACCCAGCACCTGTGGGCTCCGTGCCAGGGCTGAGGCAGCACAAGTTGTGCTGGTCTTGGTGTTTCTGAGCCTGGAGAACTCCTGTGAAGGCAGAGCTGGTCCCTGCCACAGAGCAGTTCTGTCACACGGTGTCAGAGGAGAGTGGGCAGCGTGGCAGGGCTGGCAGGGCAGCACTGTGCCTGACTTGCTGAGGTGTTACCCCCACATATCTGTGCCGCTGCCCGTCCCCTTCATCCTGGATCCAGCTGCTGGTGGGACTGTGGGCACTGTCCTTCCTGGCTGGGGGAAAGGGGAGGAAATGCAGGATGTGGCATGGGAAGGGTTAATGCAGAAAGATTTTTACCCCATGGCGTAAACAGCACCAAATGCATGTTTGCCTTCATTTGCATATTGAAACATATCCTAAAGGCCCCTCGTTTGGAAAGTTCTGTTTTTTACTCCATCTTCCTATAGAAGGGAGGAAATTATTCATAATTAAAAAGTAATAATAATGCGGAATGAAGGAACCCAGCTGTATAATACCCAGCACAAAAGGGGGAGTGTGGGGAATCTATTTTTAATGGTTTCCACAGCAACTGCGATTTTGTTTACAGTGATTTTCCTCCTGTGCTGTGAGGCTGTTCCCAATTTACATTTTTAAGGAGCTCTTGCATGGGAGGCCCATCACTGGAGGGTGCTCTGGCGCTCGGGGAGGACGCTGAGACGAGAAGATGCGGCCGTGGAGAGGCTGCTCACAGGATGGGTGTGATGAGCAGGACACCCGGAGCCAGCACCTGCCCAGGCATCGCGCCCTGGCTGCCACGTCCCACTGTGTGCGGGGGCTGTGGGACACAAAGGGCTGGCAAAACCCAGCTGGGGACGCTCAGAGCTGCCTCTGGGAGCGGATGGTGGCCCCGGCGGCTGCCCATGGACACCCGCCTGCTTCTGGGCATGACCAGCAACGTGGTTCCCATGGGGAGGCTGTGGCTGTGCTGGTGCTGGAGGGGCTGGGAGGGGACGCCCAGGCTGTGCCACCCAGCTGTGCCAGGCGAGGGGTCCCTGGTGTCTCTGAGCCGATCTGTTCACTCGGGGGGGTTGGTTCTCCTGCTGCACAGGGATGTGGGTGCTGGGGAGAGGAGGACAGCACTCCCTGCTCCACTCGTCCTGCCTCCACCTGCCCAGCCAGGCTGTGGAAGAGCCCCGTGCTGGGCTGGGAGTGCAGCCGGGGTTTCCTTAGGGCTGTGGGCTCTGGAGCCAGCCCAGGCATCACTGCTGTGAGTGATGGAGCAGAGGAGAGGCTGATACTGAAGAGCTTTCTGGCAGACACCGGCACAAGATCCGGGAGCTGGAAATTGAACCTTGCCTGAGAGGTGCTGGTTTTTAATGAGAGCTAATGGAGCAATGGAGCAATTTGCTGGGAGCTCCTTGCATTTCCTGGCCTGCTCTGGGGCTCCCGAAAGCAGACACGGAGTTCACTGCAAGTGTTCCGATTGCTGCAGGAACAGCCCAGCGCTCCCGGGATGGAGGATGAAGGAGGTTTGTCCATGACTCTTCCTGGAGTTTGTGGAGGGTGCTCTTCCTCTGAGGATGAAGAGGCTCTCCTGATAAGGGTGCTCCTGATTTACTTTTATTTTTTTAGCTTCCCTCCTCTTTTTTCCCCAGGAGTGGATGTGAACGTTCTCCCGTTCTCCCTCTCGTGCCAATTTCTGGGTGTGTGTCCCTAGGGGTTGTGGCCCAGCACTGCTTCAGGACAGGGACAGCACACCAGCCCTGCGGACCCTGGGCAGGGACTGGCTTTGGCTCTGCCCTCACCCTGTGCAGGACAGTGTCCTGGTGTCCCCTGGGACCAGAGCTCTGCCCCCTTCCCTGGGTCCCTCCGCAGGCAGCTGCGTGGAGTTTGCTTTAATGACAGGCTCGTTCTCAGCGGTAGAACAGGGCAGGCTCTGAGTAGCAGGGTCTGAGGTGTCGTCTGGGCTTGAGCACCCAAAGGAAAGTGACCTGGAGTCGATAGTGTTTTAGGGCTCACCGGGAGCTAGGGTGATCCCAGCCAGGCTGCTCCAGGGGTGCTGGCACCTTCCATCTGCATGATGGGAAGCTGCTGCCTGGAGATCAGCTCCTTTCATGAACCAATAAGAGAAGGTTTTTATCACCTGTTCCAGCTAATTTTCTGTGGTTTGTAATGGCTTTGGGAAGCAGGTAATTGCAGCGATTGCATTCCATGTGTAGCATTAAAGGGAATTGAGGGGACTGTTTGTTAATTAGCTGTACTTGTGTGGAACCTGAAACATATTAACCTTCACAGAATCCCAAACTATTAGGGATGAAGAAAGGATTTAATGATGGGAGAAGCAGAAAAACAAAAAGCAATTAGGGCTCTTTTTCCCAGCATTGCGGGTGTGTTGGAGGGGGATGACTGGCAGAGACCAGCAGGCTCAGAGTCAGGGGGAGGTGGGAGGGACCCTCAGGTGCTGAGATGGGATGAGTGGGGATGAGAGCTGTGTGCAGGAGCAACCTCCTCAGGCAGCAAGAGGATAATCAGGGAGACGAGGACACCCATTTAACCTCCCGATGCCTCTGATCTCCCCCATTTTCATCTTTGCATCATCTGAGTTAGGGCTCAAGTGCTCCTTCCATTTAAAATTCCTGGAGGTGCTCTGGGATGCAGCTGGGGAACAGCCCTGTGGTGCAGCTGCTGGCTCAGCACCCTGAGGCTGTTGCAGAGGGGCTCCAGCCCCCAGAGGCTGAAGTTGGAGGGAGGGGGTGATGGTGATCCCGGCCTGGGCGGCAGGACTGAGTGGTGGCCGGGCTGGGAGAGCTGGATCTGGAGGTGCTGGAAAGTATAAATAGTGTTTCCATGGCAACCGTTCAACATAAACTCTTTCTTCCCTGATTGTGGAGCTGACAAAGTTGGGATCAGCCCTGGCTGCTCCCCCCCGTGGCAAAACCCTTCAGGTGTTGGTTATTTTTCATACCTCGGTGCAGGAGCTGGCGGTGGTGGCACCATGTGCCGGGGCCAGAGCAGGGCTGGAAGGGCCGTGGTGGCTCCTCGTGCCTGGGAGCCTGGGCTGGAGGTCCGGAGGCTGGGCACTGGCTCATCCGAGGGCGTTTAACCTGTCCCTGCTCTGGCTGCACAGGAGTGGCACAGGCTTCTTGCCCACCCCCACTGCCCGGTGGGTGCTGGGGGCTCAGTAGCTGGGTGTCCTACGGCCCTTGAGGGGCCTTGAGAAGCCTGGAAGGACTTGGGGAGCCCCAGTGCTACACATCTGATGGGAGCCTCTAATGCCACCTCCTCCGCTCAGCACCTGCAGATCCCTCTCCCTGGGGACAGCCCTGCATTTTCCCATCCATCGATGCCTCTCCCTGGGGACAGCCGTGGTTTTCCCCATCTGTGAGCAGTAGTAGCACATGCTGTGACCACCATGGCACCTCCTGCCCAAAACTGTCAAAGCCTGTCTGGGCACATGGAGCCCTGGAGACAGCCTCAGTTTCCTGCTGGGAGCCCTGGTGCCTTTCCCAGTGATCGTTAATACCCATCAGAACCGTGCAAACAAACTCCCTGCTCCATTTATTCTACCCAGCTCCCGATTTAATTAGGTTTTCCAGTTTTCTGCTTGTCCTGGGCCGATCACTCCTTAAAACAGTGGAGAATTAATTTGCACCTGCTGTCAGAAAACGTCTCTCCCCAGTTAGAAAAATAATTAAGCCATCATCACACATCGGGGGTAATGAATCACTGCGCTCAGTTCCCTTCACAGGTCGTTTGTTTCCTTCCACACTGGCAAAGAAGGTGCAAACTAAATGTGAGCAGCTGCCAAGTTATCCCCCTCCCTTACTGTCCAGTTTCATTTGAGCTCCATGGCTCTTCCAGCTAAGCTGGGCCATGGCCTTTTGGAAAGGTCCCGAGCAGGAGGGTGAGTGGTTTCCCAGTAGCCCCAGGGATGAGAAAACCTGGGTTTGCTCCATCACACCGCCTGGGGGGCCCGTGTCAGCTGGTGTGGCACAGAAGGTGGTGGAAGGGAAAGGGGTGATGTGGCAGGGGTTGGGCCAGTGTTACCCCCAGCCCATGGGTCCTTGTGGTCCCTGTGTGGGGTCAGCACTGGGGAGCTCAGGTTTGGTAAATATGCTTCGGTGGTTGAGTCTGGACATGCCGTAACACAAGGGAGGAATTGATCCAGTGTGGAGCCGCCTTGTGCTTGCATGATGTGACAAAATTAATGGCTTGGGTGTAAATGTGCCCCCAGATTTGGGCTCAGGAAGAATTTGCCTCTCCATCAGCTTGGCCAAGGGCTGCTGGAGGCTTTGTCCTTTCACCCAGTGCAGGTGGGTTCTGCTCACGGTGATCAAATGGGCACTTCAGTGACTTATTTCAGGGACCTCTGGCCCTGTCTCCCCTCCTGGGCCATGTTGCACTTGGGCCATGTCTCCTTTAGTCCCTGGCAGGGGCTCATGTGCCAGGTGTTTGGGGCTGCTGTGGTCGGATGCTTCTGCACATCCGCTAGAGCTTGTGAGAGAGGCAACAAGGAGACACCACATGCTTGGAGAGATCTCAGATCTCTGCAGATGTCTGGAGCAGTGGCCAGGCTGCGTTTGCCTCCTCTCTTTGACAGACATGGGTTTCTTTCTCCTTGGGGGTTCCCGTGGGCACCGGGAATGTCTGAGCCAGGAACCGCTGGGCATGGGAGGCTGCCTCGCCTTGGGGTAAGGCAGAGATTTCAGAGGATGCAGCACAGAGGGCACCTTTCCTCCTGTCCCCTTTTCGCAGAGCCAGGCTGGCACTTCCCCCTCTTTGCAGTAAATTGATCTGTCACTTTGCATATGGGAAGCATTTGGGGGAGTGAGAGTGGGACGGTGTCGTCCAGGTGGGAAGGGGCGGGGTGAGCTCCACACGGCTGCTCTGGGTGATGCTGCCGCATGCCTGGGGATGGCTCCTCCTGCCCTTTCCCTCCTAACAGCCCGGCTGTGGGACTCCAGGTCCCCAGGAACACAGTGGGGACGAACATGCCTGGAGACAGGGCCAGCAGATTCCTTCCTGGTAACCGATGGTCCATCTGCTGTGCCACGAATCTTCCTCCACGCCACGGTTCCAGAATGCTGGGGCTACTCGAGGAGCATTCCTAAGGGGAGACATCCTCGGTCGGTCAGTTGAGGCTGGTGCACGTCGTGCCTTTGTGCTGGTGCTGAGTGTCAGTGGCCACACAGCGCTGGGAGCTCCTGTTGTCAGTGTGGTGAGCGGGGCTGAAACTCTCACCTCTGCCTCTGCCGGCCTGGGCTCACACCTGCTCCCATGATCGCCCAGTGCCCACTTCAGTGCCAGCTGATTAAATTAAAGTCCTAGTGAGTTTGAATAATTTTCCCTGTGAAATGTGGCAGATGGCCTCCATTAGGCGTCTGCTCCCAGCATCTGCCAGGATGTGATCAACCCCTCTTTGGAAAACTCACAAAAGGGATTGGAAGTGGAGAGACCTGGGAATGGAAGCCCATCCCTTCATCCATGAGGAGAGAATCAAATACTCCTGTGGAAGCAGTCGGTGTTCTGGAAGAGCAGCATCCACACGTTCCTCCAGCCCCTCTGCCTGCCACCCTACCCGGGGAGGGGGCTGCTGTTCCTGTCCCACCAGCCCAGCTCATTCTGGGGGCAAAACTGGCTTATGTTGGCCTGGCCTGGGTTGTGCTATGTCAGAGCAGAGCCAGGTGGGCTCACAGGGCACTGCTCCTCCTCAGCTGGGCAGTCGGAGCAGCTCTCAGGGAGCATTCCAGCCTTGGGCATCTCGGGAGGTTTGCACTGTTCCGGGCCAGGCTCTGAAACCCGTGCTCAGCCTTCCTGTGCGTCCTGGCACCTGTCCTGGGTGTGCGTATCCAAGGTATGGCTGTGCCCGCGCTGGGACCCCGCTGTGGGGCACGGGCGGGGGCTGCGGGGCCGGGGGTCTCTGCTGCGGGGGATGGGGGGAGCGGCGGGGCCGGCGTCCAGTAGGGGGCGGTGTCTGCCCACG
>VXAD01012661.1:281-66145 GCA_013399195.1 Dicrurus megarhynchus | reverse complement strand
CGAGAGTGACCCCGAGTGTGACCTGAGAGTGACCTGAGAGTGACCCCAGAGAGTGACCTGAGAGTGACCCCATGTGTGACCCCAGAGAGTGACCCCGAGGGTGACCTGAGTGACCCCGTGTGTGACCCCCGAGAGTGACCCTGAGAGTGACCCCGACTGTGACCTGAGAGTGACCCTGAGTGTGACCCCGAGAGTGACCCCAAGAGTGACCCCGTGTGTGACCTGAGAGTGACCCCGAGATGACCCCAAGTGTGACCCCTGTGTGTGACCCCCATCTGTGACCCTGAGAGTGACTCGAGAGTGACCCCGAGTGTGACCCCTGTGTGTGACTCCCATGGGCCGGGGCACAGTGGGGACCCCACAGGGACCCCCTGGCAGGAGGGAGGAGGAGGAGGCTGCGCTGGATGTTCGCCAACTCCAGGCAGGCAGGGACACTGCTCCCTCCGAGATGGATAGGGATGAAGGTTCCCCTCCAAAACAGCTTAATGAAGCAGAAAAGGCGGCAGGCTGCACTGGAGCCGCTGCAGGACAGCTCTGGGATACAGCCAGGGGTGTGCTGTGGAGGGGATCCCACTGTCCCCCGGCCTGCAGGCCGGGCGAGCTCCCCGGCTCCACAGGGGGAAGGCTAAGCTCAGCTCCAGTTCAAATGCAGCAGAAAGTAGCAGTAAGGCTCAGTTCCCTGCCCCAGAGCCTGCAGTGGGATGGGATCCTGCAGACTGTGTTTGGGAACGGGAGCCACGGTGAGGAGGAGGAGGTGCTGTTGGCTGTGAGCTGGCAGATAATCCAGGGGAGAACCGTGGGTGGGTGTGCTGAGCACCCACAGTAGGACGAGGCGGTGAGAGGATCCCTGGAACCCTGTCCTGGTGCAGAAGGGAGCTCAGAGCTCAGTCTGCTCCACCGTGGGGCCCCACTGCATCCCCCCGTGCTGGTATGTGTGCCGTGGTTACAGAGGTGTTCTCCTTCTTGCTCATTTAGCCATTGTTGTGTTCTTTTTTAAATTAGCATCTTTTAATACATTTGGTCCTGCCATCACAGCCTAATGTCACTGCAGCTGCAGGGAGCTCGGAGCAGCTCCAGGGCCCGTGGTAGGGAGCGCAGCCTGGCTAGGGGTGTGCTGGGATGAGCTGGCAGCACTGAGAGCTCACCGTTCTGGGGTTCCTGGGTCCCATCTGTCATCTCCTGCGGTTTCCTGGGGCCTGTCAGGAGTGGGAGCACAGGGAGATCCATCCTCACCAGGTACTTGATATCCCTGGAAGCAGGGGAAGGGGATGGAGGTGTCCCTGGAGGGGACTGGGCAGCTCAGGGAAGCCTCGGTGCTTCTCTGCTGCCTGCAGACTGTCAGGACCTGCCCATCTTCTGCCAGGCATGCTGCCCATCATGGTAGTCAGGCAGACTCATGCATCTCCTGTCCTTCCTCATCCTCCAGAGACAATGTCCTGGTGCTCAGCACCAGCGGTCTGCACTGCTGCCTCCCCTGCCAGGGCCAGGCAGGCCCCTGTGCCCTGTGACAGATTCACCAGCCTCTCTGGTAGTTTCACACAAGTCAATTCTCTTCCTTAAGTGACCTTTGAGTCAGTGACAGCTGAGTGACAGTTGGCCAGCAGGGAATAGGGGGCCTTGGCAGGACCAGGCTTCATCCTGCAGGTCTCCCCTTGGTGAGCTGCAGCCCTGCCTCGGGGACTGGCACACTCCGGAGAGTTGGGGAGCACGTGGGCACTGCGGGTCCAGGCACCCTGGGGAGGTGGGCAGTAATGGGTCAGCTGCAGAGGTGATGGGTGCTTTTGCCTGGAGTTTCCTCCTGAGGAAGGCGCTGAGTGGGCTCCTTGGGCTCGTCGCTGTCAGGACACGGTGGGGTGGGACTGGCCTCGCTGCTGGCTGTCCCCACGTCTCGGGGCTTTGGTGTGGTGGTGGAGGTGTTGCAGCAGTGCTCGTGTGGATGCTGTGGGTGGGATGGTCCCAGCAGCATCCCAGCGAGGAGAGGAGCTGGCCCGTCTCCGGCCATGCCGCAGTGAGGGGCTGCCGTTGTCACTTTGTCCTGCGTGTTTGCTGCAGTTGTCTCCCAGCTCGGCTCGGGGGGGCCTGCAAGAGGCCCCCGCGGTCACCCTGCCTTGCTGAAGTGCGGCAAAACACCTCAATTGTTAGTCGGGGCTTGTCAGCCGCATCGCAGGAGCAGCGGATAAAGTGTTCCAGCGAAGAAGATAATTGAAAATCAAAAAAGACTTTGTTAATTTGATTAGGCAGAGCTATAGTTGAATTGTTCTTCATCAAAAGAGATTTAATTTTGACATGCAATTAAATCCTTCTGCTGTGCCGGTGCCCTGCGTGTTCCCAGCAATGGAGTGGCCGGGCAGGGGGTCTGCAGGGCAGGGTGGGGCTGAGCTGGGGACAACGGGCAGGGGATGAAGGGAGTGTGGGTGCCTGACAGGCATGACAGGAGCGCCGGGATGAGAAGGGTCTGGTGTGGCCAATGCTGCTCATTTAGCACTGACTTGGAGTTGTCATTTTACTGCTTTAACTAATTGCGTTAGTGCAGAGACAGCTCTGTGCCCGCTCCCTCCCTGGGGCTGTCCCCTTGCCCTCATTTCCCAGTGCTGAAGTCCCGGCATGCAGGGCTCCCTTGGTGGGAAAAGGGTCTGTGCTGGCCGCTGGGTTTGGTGCAGCAGAAGAGGAGCTCTGCCGCAGGATCGGCACCTCGGGCCAGGCAGGAGCTCCCTCCCACACAGGCAGCACTGGCATCGGGGTCCCCGTGAGCTCCAGCGTCCTTCTCACCAGTTGCCCCCCGTGCTGATAAGGCAGAGGATTATTGGTGTTGCCAGGCTGAGGTGCCGTAATCCGTCCCCATTGCGCTGGCAGGGACGGTGGCCGGCTGGAAATCCCGCAGTCGGGGTTGTGGATTTAAATCTGTTAGTGAGAGTCGGAGCTCAGTGGGATGTGACAGAGCTTTAAAACCTGTGAAAAAATGTCTGAGTGGCTCCTCGGGCAGGAGCAGAGAGAGGCCTTGCTGTGAGGGAAGAGCTTTAGGAGTCGTCGCAGGAGGTCTGTGTGCTGCAGCAGCGGCATCGCACCCGTTCTGCCCCGGCACCGGGAGCCTGTCGGAGGTGGCGGCGTGGGTGTGGAGTCCGGGACTCCTTGATGCTGCAGCGCACTGGGGCTGGGCTCTCTCTGAGGCCCTTCTGCCTTTGTAGCGCTGCCGGCAGGGCTGGCCCAGCTCTGCTCAGAGCTGTGGGCTGGTTTGACATGGGGCACCTGCCTAGCTCAGCCCTGTCTTTCCCCTCCCGGGCTTCCCGTCAGCCTTGCAGGGTGATGCCAGGCTCAGTGCTGCCCTTGCCAGGGAAGGTCTCAGAAGTCTTGGTGTTGGTAAATCCTGTGGTGCCATGAGCTGCCCCCACACCCTGCCTGTGCCTCTGCTCGGCTCAGCACCGTTGGCGAGGCTGGGAGCTCTTGGCACCAGGGGCTTTAGGCTGCGCTGAGCTAATGCTGCTTAGACTGGACGGAGCCACACGGAGATTTTCTATTACAGCCTCACTCTTCCCATTGCCAGCCCAGGGAGCCCAGCTCAGAGGCATCAGGCTTGGCGATGCAGGAGGGTTTTTAATCCCTGTGCTAATGGGCTGTTGGAGGTGCCTGGCACAAGCTCTGCACTGGTGTCCCAGGCTGGCGGTGGCTCTTTGCTGGTTGTTCCTGGACAGTGAAAGTCTCAGGCCCTGGGGGGCTGTCAAAGCTGTTGCAACCCTTGCCCTTCCCTTGAGGAGATGGGCCAGGGATGAGCGACAGGGCCAGTGTAAATCAGGTTCCCTGCCCTGGGGCACGAGGTGGCCAGTCCTGCCCATGGCTGCTCTCCTCTCCACTTGTTGCCATCCCTTTGCCTTGGTCTTGGGTCTCCATCCCAACTCCTGCATTGCCATCCACCTGGCTCCCCCAGCCTGCTGGAGCTTCTGCTACACGTGCCCGTATTTCCCGCTGTTTTCCATGTTGACTGGCCCAGCTCCATACAATTAACCATGCACCAAGCTCTTCTGCCTGTGGTTGTCTGTCTCTTCTACTCGCCCTTCCTGGGAGACGGAGTTTCCCTTTGGGTTCTTCCATCCCACGATCCAAATGGGAGCACTCAGTGCCGGCTCAGACAGCAGCAGGAGAACAGGGGCCCATTGGGGGCTGCTCAGTGTCAGCTGGGGAGGTGGCAGGGCTGAGCCCTCCTCCAGCAGCGCCAGGGTGCTCAGGGCAGTGTGAGTGGTGGGGGGTCCCTGGGGACTCCTCCGTGCCTTCCTGGTGGGGCCGGGTGCTTGGCCAGCAGGTGCTGCTGCAGCCTGGGCATCCTTGGCTGCTGGCGAGGCTGCAGGATGTTTCCAGCTGTGGACTGTGTGCCCGGCCTGTCTCCTGAGGGCTGTGCAAGGGAATCGGGTATTGATCTGCCTCATCGCTCTCACTCGGCTCCCTGGGGCTCTCTGCCGGCCCCCACGCCGAGGTGGGTGACTTGGGCAGCGGCAGATGTGACGCACGACCCTCCCGCACTGCCCGGCTGCTCCAGGCGCAGCTGACAAATCTCGGGCTTCTCTAATTGCCTTTGAAAGTGTGAACCGAGTGCCAGAGGCACCACACGAGGGCCAGAAATCCCCACTGCCTGCAGCAGCCGGGGAGCCTCTGCCTCCTGGAGCTGTTGGGATCAGAGCGATGGGGGATGTGGTGAGCCCATGAGCAGGGCAGCCCCGAGGAGACCTGGAGG
This sequence comes from Dicrurus megarhynchus, assembly GCA_013399195.1. Lineage (NCBI taxonomy): Eukaryota > Metazoa > Chordata > Aves > Passeriformes > Dicruridae > Dicrurus > Dicrurus megarhynchus. The sequence continues at coordinate 61,422 of VXAD01012661.1, read as the reverse complement.
CTGGGAACACCAGTGAGCTCTGGCACAGGGGAGTATGCCGTGCTTAAAACAGCACCAGCAGCTTGTGCACAAACAGGACTCGGGTGTTTGTGGGAGGGATGGCAACACAACTCTGTGGTGTGTTTGCATCGACTTTCATCCCTGTCCTTGTGAGCGGTGGTCCCCACATCCGCATCCTCACGAGTGGTGGTCTCCGTTCAGCAAGGGGCAGGTCGTGGAGCTGATGCCACATCTGGAGGATGTGTTGTTGGCTTCGTCTTTGCCCTGAGCTGTGGGGACCCTCGGTGGCTGCAGCATCAGCTCAGGTGGATTTTTGTCCCCACAGCATTGGGACAGGAGGATGAAGGGGAGTGGGGTGGGCATCCTTCATCCCGGCCCCAGGCAGGGGCAGGTCCAGAGCAGCCGTGGCTGCCCACAGAGCAGGTGCAGGAGCCCCGTGCAGTGCTCACCACTTCCATCTTGGCTTGTTGCCTTATTTGTTCTCCTCTAATTGAGCAAATGCGCTGTCGGCAGCGCGGCTCAGCCAGCATCGACTTGATTAGGGGAAGGCATCGATACCACGCTGCACAGCAGGAGGCTCAGGCTGACACTGTCAGACTACCCGAGTCTTAAAGTTGCACTTTATTCATGATGTTTTGATTTCTCTTGCTCTGGGGACTCCGACTTTGATAGATTATGATGCGGTACCAGAACAACCTGATCCACTGGAGCAACTTCCTTCCAGAATAGGCATTTGCCACCAGAGCCCAGTGTTTTCTTGATTTTTTAGAGTGAAAACTGATGGCATAAAGAAATCTTGAGCTGTGCACAGTTCAGTCATCCAGAATTAGCAACTAGAAGGTTGGTTTTCATGCTGATGGGGGCTGTTGGAGGCAGTTTACGCTGAGCTTATTCCTGGGTGTGTTTTGCTGCTGCGGCAGTGCCGGCAGGAGCTGTTTGCACTCCCAAGTTGGAGTTTCTGCTTGCCAGTTCCCAAATCCTTCTGTTCCAAGTGAGCGCCCACTTCAGTGCTGCGTTGTGCTGCTGTTCCATCCTGGGGTCTCTTCGTGCACCCCTGCTGTCCCAGTCTTCCTCGTGCTTGGGAATTTTGCAGGTAGAAGTGCAGGTGTAGACCCCTCGCTGATCCCCCCTGCCAGGGCACCAGAGGATCTGGTTCCTGGGAGCACCTTATCCAACATGCCAGTGATAGACATCACAGGGTGTTATTTTCTCTTACACGCTTCTTGTGTGTGACCGTGCCGGGGGTGCTGGGTGCTCGTCAGCCCGGCACGAAGTAAAACCCCCGGCAGGACTGGGGGGCCTGGGCTGTGTCTCACTGTCTTGTCCTGGGACTTCTGCCGGTGCTTTGCAGCTTCAGCCTTTTCTTGGCTTTTTCATGAGCTCTGTGGGGAGAGGGAGAAGTGCTGGACACTGCCAGGGTGGGCAGGGGCTCAGTGGGGGAGCGGGGACCAGGGACACCCACAGCCTCCAGCCCTGCTCCGGCTGCTTACCGGCCACAGGAGTTGTGAAGCCTCCTGAGCATCAGGGTTGTAGAACACTTCTTTTTTCCCAATGTGTCAAAACAGCATTTTTCCTCTGCCTTGTTCTCAGAAATGTTTGAACTGTTTTTGCTAAAACTTCCCTGAAAATTTCAGCCTGAGGCAGATGCTCAGTATGGGAAACATCAGAGTGAAAAGCCTTGCGCTGCAGAAAGACAGAGGCAAGGGATAATGGGGCTCTGGCTGGACCCGCAGCCGGCAGTGCTGGGCAGCCGCGGTGTTTACAGAGAGCTCGGGGAGTCTCTGAGGAGAGCCAGCACTGCTTGCATATTAAACCAGGAACTGCAATTACCAACAGAAAAGGGCATTTTTATAACACTTTTATTGGAGTCTTAATGAACAAATAAAGAAGTGGAGAAATCTGCACATGCGTTCGTGAGATGTTAAACTGACTGAATCGAGATGAAGCAGCAAGAAGTGTTGGCTGCTCTCCTTTCTGCTGGGTGGGGAAAACAAAGCTGCCAAGAAGGGAAAGGAGAGGGACAGGAGAGTGGGAAGAATGCTGAAGTACGTGATCCAGGAACAGGGACGCCCCGGTAAGTGGTTGTAAGTGGTTCCTGTGACCCCAGTAAGAGGTATAAGGTGGCTCAGCAGAGCTGTCTGTCGTCCTCCCTCTGCACTGCGCTGAGGGAATTTGCAGGGATTTCAGAAGGCACATTGGAAAAGAAATTGGAAGCTGGAGAAAGGTAGAAAAGTGTGGATTTGGCCCCAGAATCGGTACGGGCAGGAGGTGCTGCACTGCCAGCATTTGGGCACCAAGCACTGGCTTTATGTCACGTCGAGCCCAAGGATCCCCCATGCAGAGCTTGGGGGTACTGAGGGGAGTTTGGAAAACCAGTGGGATGTCCCCAGATACTCTGGGCTAAGAAACACCTGTGTTAAGAGCAGCTTATGTGGTGCTGAGAGCAATGAGGTGCCTCGGTCGCTGTCGGAGAGGGGAACTGACAGGAGAGGCAGTGCAGGGATGTGCTGGGTGCAGGTGGGGAGTGGGAGAGCCGCTGCTGGGACCAGCCGGGAGGGCAGAGCCACAGCCAGCGCCTGGTGGATGGAGCTGCTCTGCTCATCCCCCTGCCTGCTCCTGGTCTGTCCAGGGAGTGGAGAGCCACAGGGCTTTGGAAACTGCTCCAGAGCCTTTCCATGTCTCAGGGGCCTCCTGTGCCGCTGCTCCCCTGTTCTCCCCGCCGAGATTCCTGGGGCACGGCAGACCCTCTCTTCCTTGTCGGCACAAGTGGCTCCAGTGGGGCTCCTGCCAGACACTTTGCGGGATGATTTATGATGCTCCTTCAGCTCACTTCGAACTCTGGCTTCTCCTTCTCTTCAATAGAATTTAACTTGTTTGCCTGGAATATTAATAATTAAACATCAAGGAATTGCATCCCAAGCAGCCTCCTCAGAAGCGTGTTTGTGATTGTTTTCAAGCGCCCAGCGCCGAGTTGGGGCGGCTCTTTGATGGGATTTTGCTGCTTTCAAACCGCTGACACCAGTAACCCCATAAATTAGCAGCTGATGGAGGGAAATCTCCTGGCTGCGGCTGTGGGTTTTTATGGTTTGATTTGTTAATAGGAGTTTTGGGTCACGGCCAGAATCCCTTACCCAGCTCAGGGAAGGGTTTGCCCCACGGTGTGGTGGCGACACTGGGCTGTGCCGTGCGGGGCTGCGCTGGCGGGAGCCGGCACCCGGCTCTGGGAGCAGCTGCTGTCGGTGCCAGGGGCGTGCGGGGCTGCGTGTGCCCACCCTGTGCCCATGGGTCTGTGAGCGGCAGGTGAGAGGGGTGTAATGGCAGAGGGGAGCAGGCTGGGGCTGGGCAGTGGGACGAGGCTCTGCCGGAGCGTGAGGGGGACATCCCGCATGGATGGGGGTGTCTGGTGCAGGTGGAGGCTGCAGCCTGTGAGTGGTGTTTGCAGTGATGCAGTTTGCCTGTGATGGTCTCAGCTGGAAAGGGGGATTCTGCCTTCTTTCCCTTCCCTCACATGCTTCTGGTGTAAGAGGGCAGCTTCTCAGGTGTCTGTATCGCTCTTCTTCCCTGCAGAGCAGTGTGAAACAGGGCAGGGTGGCGTTCACTGCCTGGCACGTGGAAGGGGCAGGACCCAGCCCTGTCCCTCCTGCCAGGACACACCGCATCGTGAGCTCGAGGAGGTGCCCGGCGTGGAGGGGTTCAGCTCCTCCACAGGTGCATGCCTGTGGTTCCTGCCCACAGCAGAAGCAGCTGCTACCCAGGAATCGTCTTTTCTAACACCAAATGTGAGAGTGTGGCCAAGGCAGGAGCTTTCTTCCTTGTGTCCTGGCTGGGCTCGTGCAGTACCGAGGATGTGGAGTTCCTGCCTGTGGCTGCTGGTGTCCGGAGAGCCCCAGGCTCCCTCCTGCAGGGCGGAAGGCCAAGTGGGATCCCTGCAAGTAGAGGGAACCCGTGCTTCCGAACTCCGGGGCAGAGATGCTACTGCAGGAAAGGAGCTAATGGCACTACTGGATATTTGTGTTGAGTCCAGGCAGCACCCAGTGCTGGGGTGCAGAGTCCCCAGGCAAGGGAGTCCTGTGTGTAAAGGCGCCGTGGGGAGGGGTCTGGGGTCCTCATGGCAGGGGCAGTGCTAAGAGCCAGGCTGGCTGCTTCTGCCCTGCCTGGCTTGTCCTGCTCTCCCACCCTTGGCGTGGCTGCTGGAGGGGTCCTGGAGAGGCCACATGCTCTGGGGTCTCTCTCCTGTGCTGTCCCTGGGACTGGGGGTCCGCACCCGCCCATCGTCCATCGTGCTCCCACCCCTTGCTGTGGAGCTGAAGCCTAATTTATTCTGGAGGGAAAAGAATTCACATCTCACCGACCAACAGGAACCCAAATACAAATAAATTTCTCTCAAAGTGCAGTCGTTGGAGAAAACTAAAGGCCGTTAGTCAGGCTGACATCAGAGGAGCCGCATTCCCTCTGACAACCCGCACAGCCTTATGTTTTATTCACTAGGCCTGAAAAATACCTTCCCGAAGAGGGGGCCCATAAATAAACCAGCGTGATGAATATTACACAGGATAAAAACTGATAAAGCCGGGCTCCAACCAGGAGCTGCACAACGAGGTTAAAAAAGCACAGGGGTTCATTACATCTGATCCAGCGTGGTGGGCCGGGGGGTGGGTGTTGGGATGGGAAGGGGAAGCATTTGTGGGGATATTTCTGGATCCTGAGAGAGAGGGGAGTTAGAATAGGCCAAGCCAGCCTGCCCCTGGCCACGTGGGAGGGGCAGCACGAGCAGGCTGGGAGCATTGCAGGCTTGGGGGTGTCTCAGCAGCACCTACAAACCTCCTTTGAAAAGTTCCTCTGCTCTTCCTTGGAAACACCAGGCTGGACCCTGTGAGGAGCAGAGCAGCCCCCTGCCCTGCTCCTCCCCACCGCGCAGGAGGCAGGAACCTTGAAATACGAGCACTTAGCTTTTTATTACCCCATTTAATTGCTGCCTGACAGTCTAATCCAGCATTAAAAACACCAGAGCTCAGGGGAATTCACCATTGTTATTCAACATGTATCTCTCTCCATGCTCAGAGGTCCCATCTGCTGCCTCCTTCCACCCACTTGCTCCTGGGACACGCTGGTCGATCCTTGGTCCTGCTGGTGGGGATTTCTTCCTGGTGGAAGTTGTGGGTGACAGGAAGGGGGATCAAGAAGGGGGAACAAGGAAGGGGCTGCTGCTGGCAGGGCCCGTGGAGGAGAGAGGGCTGGGGCTGTTGAAGTGAACCTGGGCTGGCATCAGAGAACCGTGGTGCTCACAGGCAGTGCAGCTGGGATAGGAACACCCATGGCTCTCCCCGGCACTGCACATGTAAAAAACAGTTCAGGAAATCACTTTTCCTTCCTGCCAGCACTTAACCCAAACTTCCCCACAGCAGCGGTGGAGGGGCCGATCACCACAGCTTTGGAGAGGCCAGTGAGTTATAGTAATGGACACTCTGCAAACTGTCTGTGCTGCCCATAAATCCATACCCTCCTGGAAGTGCAGATGGTCCATAATCGTCCATCATCCCAAGTGAGCACGGCCGTGTCAGGGTGGGTTTCTCCTCAGAGGCTGCTGTTTCTGCAAGCTCAACAGAACTGCGGCATGAGCTCTCCATAATGGAGCGCGAGCGGCCCCACACCACCGGGGTTTAGAGGGGAACAAACACTAGGTATCCCGGGGGCTGGGGCTGGTGCAGGCACAGAGGGGAAGGTGGCAGGGCCGGGGGATGAGCCCTGCTTGCTCTGGTTCTGGCAAGCACAGTGTGAGCCCCGGTGGGGTGGGGATTCAGGGGCACAACTGCCCCTCTCTGCTCGCTGCACTGGTGCTGGGGCACGAGCATCAGTACAAATTCAGCCGTGGTGCCTGTGGTTCCTTCTGACTCCACCTGGGAATAACACCAGCCCTGGCTCCTGCCGCACTGCCCCCAACCCAGTGGCTCAGTCTCTGTCCCAAGGCAGTGGTCTTTGCCTGGGGGTACAGAAATTGGCCCCTCCTGAGCCATGGGCTGGCAGAGCCCAGTGGGATTTTGTTGCTGTGGCAACCTGGCTGGTGCCTGCTGAGCCAGCAGGGTCCTCAGCAGAGTTTGGGACCTGCTGGCATTGCCCACTTCAGAGCAGGTCCCCAACCGCCTTCCTGGGGACTTGTCCTCCCCATGAGCCCAGGCTGCCATGCCAGCTCTGAGCTCACTGTCCCCAGTCCTGGGACTCCTTGCTGCTCCCAGTCCCTGCCTGTCCCTGCGATGCTGTCCCTGTCCCCATCCCTTCCACTCTGCCACCTGGCTCTGGCCTCTCTCCGGAGAGGACCTGCATCAATGGATCGATGCTGACAGCCATGGCACAGGGAGCTGGTGATACCCAGCCCTAGTGCCAAACGTCTGGATTGACTCTCCCACTGGAGTCAATCCCAGCTTGGTTAAGGTGATTTTATTTGGTATTTAACATCCGAAACGTGCATGTCTGCGCTGGGGGATGTGGGTGGCTGTGATGTGCTTGTTTGCAGTTCACAGGGGTTCCCTGTGCTGGGGACCTTGCCCCTAGTGTGACAGCTGTCACCAGCCCCCTTCCATAGGGCGATTCGGCCCCACGCCAGGAGTCCTGAGGTGGGCAGGAGAGAAGGAGGATGCAGAGCTCAGAGCTGCTTTGGTGCTGTGGGGAGCTGAGCACGAGCAGCCGCTCCTGCCTTGCCAAGAGCCCGTAGTGACCAGAACGCCCTGGCACAGCCTTCAAGCGCCTCCACTGACATTTTCGCATCTTGCTTATGGCACCAGGGCCCGCCGAGGCCGGCACGTGGCAGGCAGCTGGCGGGAGCACTGGGCACGCTGTAATTGGGTTGGAGCTCTTGCTGCCAGTGTGGGGGGGTCTCTTTCCTTGAGTAATGACCTGGAATTTGATCACGTGGCTTTCATTAGATTGTGAGACTGGAAGCGTAACTGCAGGATCAAAGAGAAGCCGGCACTGCCGCGAACCAGGACCTGCAGGGCTGAGGGAGAGGAGCCACCCTGGGAGGTGAAAATATCCCCAGCAGGCTGCTGAGGGACTCCAGCTCCTAATGATGGAGCCACTCTCATGCAGCCCGGATGCCTCAATGGCTGCTGAAGGACAACAGGCTCCTCTGCCAAGCTGCCACCAGCCTCTGGGGCCACTCTGCCCTGTGCCATCAGCCAGGACCTCAGTACCAGGACTTGGACCCGCTGGAGCTTAGTCAGCCAGGGGGAAGCTCCTGGACACAGCCTGTCCCAGCATGTCCTGCGGGCTACAGGGGGTCCCAGCAGGGCTGGTGCTGGCAGCAGCACCAGGTGACACAGCAGCCCTGCTCACGCAGGCGCTGGGGCTGCTGAGGGCAGTGCTGGGACCGGGCAGGATGGGCAGGGACAGCAATTGCAGCAGTGATAAATGGCACAATGGCAGAGCTGACAGCTCGTGGTGCCTGCGATGGCAGGGAGCAGCTGGATCCTCCGCTCCCAAGAGGCTGCTCTGGCCCTCTGACTTCAGGGCCGTGCCTCGCCAAGGGCTCTGGGTGCCGGCTGGGCTGTGGGAGCCGTGCTGGCCGCTCGGGCCCTGGCGGTTCTCCCCGCTCCGGCCGCTCCTGCAGTGGGGAGGGCTTGCGGCCCGTTCGGACATTCTGGCAGCATCGCGGGGTTTATTAAGCTAATAAAGCAACGTTAAGTACCCGCACAGTGGAGACCCCTGAGGTCTCCTTATGTGCAGAGAGGAGCCGGGGGATCCCGGAGCCTCGGCGCCGATGATTGCTCTGTCATGCTAATAGATGGAGAGGAGCAGGTAGCACTGCGCCAGGCTACTGCGGGGCGGCCGCTGCGGCACCGAGCGTGCGGCTGCCTCTCCTCAAGAGCCCTCTCTGCCGTGCTCAGGCACTTCGTGAAGCCCCTTGGTGCCCCTCTGCACTCTCCTGGGGGCTTCTGGCCCTCAAGGGGCTGCACAATCAGGGGATACTGGTGGCATCTCCCTCAACCATCCCTGGTGCCTGTGGCTGCCCAGTGCTGGAGTCGAGCAGGGAGATCGCTGTCTCACCCTGTGCCCGGGGCTCTACACCCTTCCTCGCCCTGGGGAGCTGCTGTTTTTTAAAACCAAGCAGGTTTTAAAAACCTGGCCACAGGTTGGTGGAGAAATACCTGATCCTGAGTACCTCATGCTCCCACGGGGTTTGTGAGGGGCCCAGAGCACCCTGGGGTCACCCTGGGATAGTGATGGCTCGCAGCCCTCCCGGTGCTGCTGTGCATTCTTGTGGGTGCTTGTTGCAGGCAGTGCTCCGGCAGCATGCAAAGCAGGCCCTGTGTAATAGATAATAATTAATAGACTGCTCTGGTGGCAAGCTAGGTAAGTAGATAAATAATTTTAATTATCCTTGGGGAGGCTGTAAAATTCGCACACAGCCCTTTATTAAACTCTCTGTTTACAGCAGTCATTTATACTGTGTGTCATTTTGCATACAACCCCCTTGGGGCCGAATAACGCCGTGTAACACCGTCCCTGGCACCGCTGGCACCGCTGCTCCTCGGGAGCCGTGAGGGGGAGCGCAGTGAACAGGGACCTGGGGGACACGGACACCCCAGCCAGGGGGCAGCTCTGGGTCTCCCAGGACCCCTTGATGCGCTCACCTGAAGCTGAGAAGCCAGGTGCTGCACCCCAGCCCTGCTGAGTTCTGTTCCCCTGGGGATCCCTGGGGGGTCTCCCAGACCCCAGCTCTTTCCCAGCGGAGTTGATGGTTTTGTGCTGATGGCAGGGTATTTTTTCCTCCTTTTTTGCGCATGTCTCTCAAAAGAACCATAAATTCCAAGCTGTGAAATCCCGCTGCGTCAGCAGTCTGCAAAATGAAGTGATATTAAACGTGACAAAAGTCTCTCTAATTCACCCTGGCCAGTTCCTGCTTCCTTCCCTGAAGCTGTAATTGAGAAGTGGAAGAATGGAGATTGCTGTTGTCCCTGCCTGGAATCCACTGAGCCATTCAGGCCTGTGAATCTTATTAATTAAGGATTATTTACAAATAACTCTGCTCAGGCTGTGCCGCACACACCGCCCTGTGCACACGTGTGTTCCCCCTCCTGTCACATGCATGTTCACATGTGCTCCCCGAGCCCTCAGCTCCAGAGCAGCTCCAGCTACTCATCGCTCCGGCTCCCAAAGGGCTTCAGGGATGGTTTTGCTGGGGCAGGGGAATGCAGGAGTGAGCTGTTACCCTCACTGTGACCCTCGATGTGACCCCCACGTGCCCCTCACCGTGGCAGCAGAGCCACTGCTCGCTTGCCGCAGTGACCTCACTGGCAGAGCACCGCACTCCACGTACTAATCCTGTTTCCAGTGGCAGATTCTGGCAGAGTCCCTGCCAGCATCAGGACGAGTCTTTGGGGATTTGAAGTCACTTTTACAGGAACAGTGTGTGTTTCTCTGCTCCTGGATGGGTTCTGTGAGGGTGTTTTCAGTGCTGGAGGGGCCAAGTGATGCTGCTCTGCCACCAGAACTGGCCAGGCTTTGCCTGGTGCCCTTTGCTCACCTGGCCAAGGGGACGTGTGACCAGGATGCCCTGTAGCCCCTGATGCCTGTGCCAGGCAGGCTGCGAGGAGAGGGTTTGTGTTCTCAGGAGCAGCAGCTTCCCTGGTGAGCACTGGCAGGCGGCTGGGTGGCCACTGGCCCATGGAGCAGCTGCCTGGTCAGCACATGCAGAGGGTCAGCAGAGCATCATGGCAGTGAGGAGGGGGGGCTGTCACCAGCCCCGGGGAGCTGCTGGGGACTTCTCCTGCACTGCAGCAGGTGCTGTCACCCTGCTGCTGCCCATGCTCGCCCCGCTCCAGGCACAATGAGAGGCAGAACTCTGCGGAAGGTCGTCAAATAATTGTAGAGTTTAATATCCCCACAATGGGGCTGACATTTGTGTCGTTAATTTTAAAACACTTTATTTCTTCTCTGTTAAGTCAGACTCATTTTCAACAAGCTGAATAACTCTTCCTCCCTAGCTATGGACTCGTGTTTGATCATTTCCTTCCCTATTTGGTTTTTGTTCCTGTCCTGGGAAGGTTTGTAAGATGGCAGGACAGAGCGCTGTGCCGTGCTGGTGTTCCCTGTCCAGGTGATCCTGGTGTATCCCCACAGACAGGCAGCTCTCACTTTCTCTCCTCTGGAGTACACAGAGACCCGTGCTGCCCATGGGCAAGGTGCAGGGAGTGGTCTGGGGACTCGGTGCCCAGGTGGTTTGGGGACCTGGAGCAGGGGTTGTCTGGGGACTCGGAGTGGGAAGGAGCATTCCCCCACCGTGCTGGGCCAGGGCTATCAGTTTTTTTAGCAATCGATGGTATTGACGCCGTGCTAGCTGAGGAGGCCACTGGAGGGCTGTTCTTCCAAATCATTACATTTAGAGCTGAACTATCCCCTTTTCATATAATTCCTGACAAATAAAGATAAAACAGGACCTTTCCCATAGAGCTGCAGCCCAGAGTCAGGTTTGGCACTGTTTGGGGCACCCGTGTCTCGGGATGAGCAAGGCTGGGAGCAGACGTGCCAGAGACAAGAAAACTGCTCTAGAAGGACTGTCACTTTTGGGTCCCCTCTGCTGCATCTCTCAGTGGGATGGGAGACCTCCCAGCAGTCTCTCCATGCTTAGCATCCAGAGGGCACGGGATGCACTTTGGGGATAGACCCTAAATGTGACCATCCTGATGGCATCAGTGGGAGCAGGAACACCCCAAGGCATCTGGGGAGCAGGATGTGTCTGTTTCCCTGGGGCTGGCATTCCCGCCCCTCCTGGTGCACACTGTGTCCTGTGGAGCTGGGCACGCAGAGCTGCTCCTGCCCGGGCACAGAGATGAGGGCACCCACAGAGCACAGTGGCTGCAGATGGGCTCAGCAGAGAGGGGGCTCTTTCCATTTACTTTTGTAGTTTTTCATTTCAAGATGAAATTAAGCTACATAAAGAAAACCCTGACCTTTTTTTTGCAGCACTGCATCAGTACATCCCTCAAGGGGAAAGCACTCACACGGAGGTTTTTTTGCTCTTTGCTTGTCCTCGTGTCTCCACTCGGCGCTTTCAGAACGCTCGCCCCTGGCCAATTACCCGCGCACTGGGTTTGGTGCTTCTGGGTTTGTTTCTTTTTTTGCTATTGTTTCCAATCAATTTCACAGTAGGTTTGTGGTTGGGATAAAAGCCTCCCCTGCTGTCCGCTCGCCTGGCTGCGTTTTGTGTCTCTGTGTCCCTGCTGATGCCACCCCAGGGTGAGCAGGGTGGGTGGGTGCTCCTCATCCATGGCTCACCTACCTCTGCTCCAGGGCTCACCCCGTGCCCAGGTGTCCACAGCCAAGGATGCCCTGATGCCCTTGATCTTCTCTCACAGACTTGTCCTGCTCAGCTGCTCCATGTTCCTGCAGGCTCCTCCAGCCGCTCTGGTCCCCCTGTCCCCACTGGCTTCATCCCAGGCATTCTCCTAGCTCCACATCCTGGTGTCATCCCAGAGTGGATCTGTCTCCTTGTGCCATGTCCCGCCAGGTTCTCAGGGAGAGGTTGAGCCACAGGTTAATTTACAGCATGTGGGGAGCACGGAGGGGAAGAACGTCTGCCTGCTAAATAAGTCATGAAGCCGGATCCCAACAGCACAATTAGAATCCTCTGTTAATGATTATTTATGGGGCTGGGAATGCTTATTTAACCTGACTATATTAAATATTAAACCAAATTATAATATTTATACCGGTATTTACAACAAAAGGGGGCAGCGGGTGGCTGGGGCAGCGGCAGGTGAGTGAGTGAGGTGTGTCCAGTGCCAAAGGGGTTGTGGGCGGCACTCAGGGGTCGTGGGGACCAGAGGAGCAGTCATGGCTCTGTCCCTTACCCCAGCCTAGCCATAGCCTTTAATGTAAATGTCAGGAACGCTGCTGGAGGAAGGGGAAGGACTTTTGGGTGGGAGATGGTGTCCTCTAAGAAAGAGAAATATCAGTCATCAACTGGGACAGTAGAAGCCAAAGGAACCCCTCAGTTGGTGTGGGGTCAGAGGGACATGCTGTACTCAGAGCAGTGCTTTGCTGCTTCTTTCCCCTTGGAGTTGGAGGTGACAGCTGGGCCTTGGGGTCTCTGCTTGGGGCTCTCACTGTCCCCAGTCGGGGCTGCCAGCTGCCTGTGCCCGGTGGCTGCCACATGCTGGAATGCAGCTCCTTATGGCAGAGCCATGGTTCCAGTGCCACTGGCCCTCAAAGCTGCAGGAGTTCAGTGCAGATCCCTCTGTGCTCCCGAGCTGCTGTGATTGCCGGTTCCGCAGCCCTTTGCAGATAAAATGATGATTAAGGGGTCCCACCCTATAAGCAGACAACCATGTTGACCTTATTTAGGCTCCTAATCAATTTGCCCCTGGTGTGATTAATTGAGATGCTTGCCATTGATTTTCTGTGAGACAGGAGTGGCTGAGGTGGGATTCAGTGGGATGCCTGCAGGGAGATCTCTGTGGCAGCTGTGCAAGGCTGAGCTGTGGAGTTGTCAGCCAGGCAGGATTATCCCAGCTCTCCTTGGCCATGGCTCCCAGGGAAGCCTCCCTGCTGCTGCCCATGGGAGGTGCGAGGGCTGGTCATGGAGCTCCAGGTGGGATTTACATGCCCTGGGAGCCCTCCTGCAGCCCACAAATGGTGCCGTGGATACGGGACCTGGGAAGGATGATGTGCTGTTCTGAGAGAGCCAATAGCTTGGGAAAGAGTCCCCACAGCCAGTGCCACTGTCAAACCCTCTGCTAGGGGTAGTGTGACCCCTCCCCAAGTGTCCCCGATGGAGATGCTGTGGGATCACCAAGCACCACGACCCCATGTGAGCTGCTGGAGAGGGAAAGGCCCTGACCGGAGCCACCGGCTGGGGATGAAGGACTTACAGCACGGATGATTGGAAAGGATTTTCTAGCTAAATTGCTGAGCAGATGGATTTACTCTGGACTGGTCCTTGTGGACTCTGGAACATTTTCTCTTCTGTCACAGTTCCTTTTTATGACCTGCCATTTGCTCTAGCAAGCGAGAAGTGAGTCCTTGGCATCCAGCTCCTGCTCCGGCTGCAGTTCAGGAACGCAGCGGCTTCACTGCCGGGAGCCACAACTCCTTTTCAGGAAAGCGCTGGGGCCTGGCAGGACGCCCCTGCCCACTCTGGCTCCCCAGGCACATGGGGGCTGACAGGGCCCGGAGGGGTGGGAAGGGGCAGCACCGGCTGAGGCAGAGGAGCTGGCAGCTGCTGGCTCTGGGGGATGCTGTGCCAGAGATACGGCCGCGGGTTTATAATGAATGGCAACAGTCATTACAGTGACCACCTGCAGCAGGTGCACATCCAGCAGGGCTCCAGATGGGAGTCTGCGGCACAGGGGAAGAGTGAAGCCCCATCCCGGCTTGGCAGACCCCTCTGTGGTGGCAGCATGGGCAGAGGGACAGTGGTGACGCCAGGGAGGGGACGGGTTTTCCCCTCGCTCTGCCTTCAGAGCTTCCATGCAGTGATTCCGTCACTGGCCCTTCCACATGGTGATTCCACAGGCTCTTTTGGCTTCTGCTGTCCCAGCTGATGACTGATACTTCTTTTTCTTAGAAGAAGGGGAAGGACGACACCATCTTCCACCCAAAGCCCTTCCCCTTCCTCCAGCAGCGTTCCTGCCATTTACATTAAAGGCTATAACGGATTGGAGTAAATGGAGCAGGTTTGCAATTAGTTTTCCAAGTACTTATCTCATTAAAGTAAATGAATTATTGATTTAGTGACACTCATGCTTTTAGTGAGCGGCACAGTGCCATCCCTGCTCCGTTGCTGGCTCCCCGCAGCCGGCCCTTGCACGTCTGCTCCCGTGAGCACACGTGCATGGGCACGTGGGCAGCGAGTGACCGCTCTGCCTCCTCCTTGGCTTTGGAGCCAACGCAGCCACTGCTGGGCATGACTCACGTCTGTGGGAGCAGGAACGTGGCTTTGTGAGGGACCCTGTTGAGGTGTGGCTGGGAGCAGAGCCTGCAGGGCAGGATGGGCTGGGGCCCTGCTGGCTGAGGGCTGTGCCCTGGAATGCTGCTGTGGACATGGCAGCTGTGCCAGGACACCTCCTGCCAACCCATCCGTGCTGTGCAGAGGGAGGGAGGAAGGCAGCTCACCCGTGCCACCGATGCTTGGCTCGCTCGGGGTCTGTTAGTGCAGCACAGGGCTGGCATGGGGCTGCCAGGCAGTGTGAGGGGACCGGAGCTGCCTGTGGCTCCTCCGGCCATCCCAGCACTCGCAAGGGCAGGGAACAGGGTGTGGGGGCGTTGCTCAGGACTAGCAATGTCTGGCAGAGTGTGGATGCAGGAGGATGAAGCACTGATGGGCTGTGCTGGAGCCAAATACTCATGGCTGAACCTGCCACCCCCAGCTAGCTGCTGATTCAGCGCTTTTGCGCCTCTCTGTACAGAGATTTAATCTCTCCTGTAAGATAAAATACTCCATTAATGGAAACCTGCCTGCTCTGAGCTGCCCCTTGACACTGTCCAGGCAGGAAGGGCTGCACTGTCCTGCTGAGGCTGTCGATGCTGGCAGCACAGCCGGACGTGCTCCCCTGTAGCTCCTGGTGTCCCATGTTGAGGGGGGTGGGATGAGGGGCTGTGGGAGGGATGCCAGTGGGATGAGCCAGGAGTGCCAGACTCCTCCGGCGGTGCCTGCTGTGCCAGCGGGCGCCACGTGGCTCTGCCCGGCGGGTTCCATGAACGACTCAGGTACTGGAAGCGCTTTGATCTCCTCGCCGGCAGGAAGGAGGTGGTGATGCCACAGGAGCCACAGTCACCGGGTGGGAGGAGGTGCCAGTGACCAGCAGAAATTGCAGGAAGGATTTTGGCTGGGAGGTTCACAGCTGTTGCTCAGGTGGGGTTTGGTGACCAGCGATGTTGGCAGGGGCTGTGCCGAGTGTCGCAGTGCCGCACGCTCACCTCTGCCCCCGAGGGACCCGCACGGGAGCTGGTGCTCAGCCCTGTGCCGGGACCCTGCCGGGCCCCACAGCCGTATCAGGGAAGGGCTTCCCAAAGTGGGGGTAGCGCCATGTGTTGTACCTGTCCCCAGGATGGGACTGCTCTTTCCAGACCTGAGCTGCTGGTTGGAGGACTCTCCTGAGCAGTCCTAGAGCTGTCCTGGTGATGGTCCCTTACCCGTCCCACCAGGGCTCCTCTGGGCGCTGCCCGAGCATCTCAGCTCTTGGCCAGCAGTGTGCATCGACCCTGGCTTGGCCACGGGCAGAGCGGGACAGTGGGGAAACCTGTCCTGAGAGCTGCTGTGCTGGAGCCAGCCTCTGCCCCAGCCCCTGCCCCTCCTGCCCCTGCCTCCAACGCTGCTGGGAACGGGATGTTTTATATTCCTTAGCTGAAAAAAAATCCCTTCTCATTTAATTAAAAATGTTGACATTGTGCCTGGCCATCCCGCCCGCTGGAGAAGGTGGTTATAAATTAAACATTAAACCTTTAATGGCCCATAAAGAAATATTCGCTGCTGTTCTGTATATGGGGATATAAATAGAGAGGGCTGTGGGGGGAGGGGTGGGACATTATTGTACCTCAGCCAGATAATCTTTGCTAATGAATTTAATTAAAAGAAAAATTAATTTAGGATTTTTGGTGGAGGGAACGGGGGTTAAAATGTACTTTGAGAAACTACCAAGAAGTTTCCCCGCAGATCAGAGCCAGGCCTGCCTCAGGTTGCAGCGTGGGGATAAGGGGGGTTGAGGCACAGCTTTTATGGGATCTGTGCAGCTGGGTGACATGGGTTGCGTTTCTTGTGCAGATCCCGTGATTCACATCCGGGTGGTTTTAGCTGGGTTAGGATCACCTGTTCTGGCAGCGGGTCCCTTTGAGGCTTTGCAAGGTTCCAGGTAGAGCCAGTCAGCCTGGACCTCTGCCAGAAAAGCAGAGACTGGAGCAAGAACCCCCCAGTAATGCCCAGAGCTGCTCCTGCCTACCTCCCATCAACGCCCTGCCAGGGGTTTCCCTCTCCCACTCTGGCACATGCGGACAGGGAGGTTCTGGCTGAGCATCCCACTCCCTGCAGTGCCAGGACTACCAGAGATTTCTGCCTGGGCTGGAGCTGGGCTTGGCGATTCCCTGTCTGTGCCAGCAAGCGTGGCACATCCCAGCTGAGGCACATCCCGGCTGCCGGGCCCCACGTTGCTGTGGGGAGCTTCTCAGAAGGTGCCTTCCTTGGTAAATGCGTTTGGGAAATGCGGCGTTACCCATCGCTGAGCCTCCCCCAGGAGCGTGTGGCGTCAATTATTCATTGCAGAACAGGCAGACTGGGCTCCCAGCACTCCCAGAACTCCCAGCACTCCCAGCCCTGCTGCTGGAGTGCTCTGGGCCTGCTGTGCCGTCTCCTGATCCCAGATGGGATCCTGGTGGGTGCTTCTTTGGTGAAGCTGTGGACGAGCGCAGGAGTGGTGGCTGGGGGGCAGGCGGCTCTGCTAGACCTGCAGGTGCAGGGCTGTCACCACGCTGCTGGGAACCAGGGAGTTCCCAACCATCTTTTTTAGGACACCCACGTCCCACAGCTGGGTCTGCCCTGGCCTGGGGGGAGGGGAGACCCCCAGCCTGGCAAATGCATCGTGCTGGGTGAGAGTGTTTGGAGGGTTTTTATCATAAGAGTGCTAATGGAAGTCAGCACCAGCCTAATGAGCTGTACTCCTCCATGAATCTGATTCATTGAGGCAGGAATTACCATAATTGATTATCCTGCTGCGCGGCTGAGAACCGTGTTTGCTAACACAAGTGCCTGGGAGCAGTCTCTGTGCTTCCTGAGCTGCCACCAGAGCGGCCTCCGGACCCTCCGTGGGCCATGTGCTTGCTGGGATTGGCCGTGAGCCTGGAGCAGCGTCCAGGCACAGGACCCACGCTCGGTGCCCTCGTCTTGGGGTGCTGCTCCTGCAGTGGGGGCTGAGCGTCGCAGCTCCGGTGGCTGGGAGCAGAGCTGTTGGGCAGGTGGGACTCAGCACTTCCAGGCCTCCAAAGCAGCGGGTACAGACACACACACAGCCCCCCCCCCCATTTGTTAACCGCTCCTGGGACGTATCAGCCATTCTCATTATTTCTGAGGGTCTAACATGATTGATGAATGTTTGCATTGGCCATGCTGCAAAAGCCAATCAGTTGAAGTGCAGCTTTCAGGAAGTTTTCTTTGAAATTTGGCATAATTTCCAAGAAGTGCCCAGAGCCAGGACAGCAGCAGAGCCGTGTGCCGCAGGGACCGCTCTCACAGGAGCGTGTCACTGTGCTGGGGTGGGCAGAAGGTTTGCCACGCACCAACCCAGGTGTGCAGCCAGCACTTCGATGACAGCTGTGCCCTGTCCCACCCCATGGGGGTGTGTGGGGCTGTGCTTGCAGGGTTCTGGGGGAGACAAGGGAGGGGCCTGTGGTCTGTGGGAGCTGGGTTGGGTTCCATGTGCACTGGTGGAGCTGAAGGGGGTGAGGGGGGTTCCTGTGCCCATCACCCTGGGCATGGTGCTGGTGGGCGCTGATGCTTCTTGGCCACCCTGGACTGAGCCCCTGGCCTGGCCACCAGCTCCTGACCAGCACAGGCTTCCCAGTGCCCGGGGAATAACACTCACGTCCGTGCTCGTATCCCAACATTGTGCAGTCGATGAGCAGACGGCATTGACTGTAACAGGTTAGTGATGATGATCATTGATTTTAATTCTTACTCCTCTTCCCTGTCTCTTCTAGAGAGCCCAGTGCAAGCGCCGTGGGAGGAGCTGGGCTGAATAAAAGGTATGGAGGGTTCGGGTCCCAGTGGCTGCATTGGGCTCTGCCTTGGCTGCTCCCGGGGTCCCTCCTGCACGCTAAACCTGCATGTGTGGGGCTGGCTGTGGGTGCTTGGCGCAGGGCCGGCCAGGGCAGGGCAGCACCCTCAGCCCGTGGCACAGGGATCAGGCAGGGGCTGGTGGGCACAGAGCTGTGCACGGGGGAGGGATGGGAGGAAGGCTGCCCTCTCCCCTCTGCCAGTGGCCCCTGGCTCCCCCCAGTCTTGAGCCTCCACACAGGTGTGACGTGAAGATGTGAATCCTGCGTGAGGAGAGCTGATACTGATGTGCCTGTGAGTGTCTATGTGTGCTGACTTGCTGTCTGTCCATATTCTGCGCGGCTCCCTGGAGAAGACAGGGACCCTGTCCTTACTGAGGGTGAAGAGCAGCCCACAGCCCCATTCTGGCCCTGACCTGGCAGTTGCCCACCGCAGGAGATGTTTGTCCCCAAGGGTTCTGGGAAGCGTCACAACAGCTCACAGTGTCCCCAGGCTTAGGCAGGTCATGGCTGATGTGTGTGGAAGGTGGGCCAGACCAGATGCCCTCTGCCAGCCTGGTGCTCCATGGTCAGGTGTGGATGGCTCCTTCCTGTCCTACCCTCATGTTGCTGGACTTCACAGCAGTGGGAGGATCCCATCACGGAGGCGACTCCACATCCCCCCAAGGTCCATCCCCCTGAGTACAGTACAACCCGTGCTCCCCCGTCAAAGTCAGTGGAGCAGAGGAGCAAAGAAAGCCGAGGGGCTGGAGAGGATGAGTCTGGTGTATCCATTGCTCTGGGCCCTGGCATGGGCTGGGGGTGCCAGTGGGACCAGGGGGTGATGGGGGCCAAGGCAGTGGCACTGTGCTACAGGAGCTGCCGACATGCAACACAGTGAAGAGGTGTCTGGCAGAGGAACACTCCTGTCCTTGGCACATACAGGACAAGGATGGAGGTGACCTGCTGGGAGGGGATTGGGGTCTGGAAGGGTCCTGAGATCCCGTGGGAAATGTGGAAAAAGAGCTACTAGAAGGAGCAGAAAGGCTGGGTGGGAGCAGGGCTTGCGGGCAGCACGAGCCAGGATGAATGGGACAAAGGCTGGGCTGTGGCTGTGAGCCTGGGGGGCACGTGCTGGTCAGCCGCAGCGGGGAGGGCTGTGAGGCCGGGGCTGCCCCCACCTCCGGCACCCGTGTCTTTACTGATGGCTTGGTGGTTCACTTCCTGTGCTGATGCAGGGGCTTTGCTCTCTCTCAGTGTCCTGCTGTGTGTGGGGTCGGAGGTCACTGATCAGTCCTGGGGCTGCGGGGGACTGCGGGTGCCGGAACGCACTGGGCTGTGGCCACTGGTTGTGTATGGAGACATGTCCACGGCGGAGGGGTGGGCAGCAGGGTGGGTGTCCTGCGGCTCAGCTGCCCCGTGCCCGGTCTGGGTGGGAGGTTTGGGATGTGGCACAGGGGCTCCGGGCTCTGTTTGTGCAGTTGTGGGGGGCTGCAATGGGAGAGGGTGGACTGATGCTCCTGCTGCTGCCTCTGCCCTGGCTCCAGGACGGTTCTGCGCCCTGCCCAGTGACCCCCCAGGTTTTGTCTGCTGGTGATGGAGGGGTTTCATTCTGCTGCACTGGGCCCCTCTGTCTGTCCCACACAGCAGGGCTGGGGGGTGTGGCAGGCTGGGGGCGACCCCAAGTCGCAGTTGGCACTGCATTTACAGGGCACAGAGAGAGAGGAAAAGGTTTGGATCACTGAGATATAAGAGGGAGCAGGGAGTCCCCCGCCCCAGCTGCCTGCAGTAGTGCCTCTGCTGCTTTATCACCCTCTCCTGGTGCTGAATTATTGAGAGTGTTGCTCTTGTTTATTGCCGTGCTAGAGGAGAGCTGCCTCCAGCCTGGTGCTGCTCTGAATATGATTATGGGGCTGGAGATGTCAGAACCAGCTAGGCCCCAGAGACCAATCTGCTGCCCCACTCACTCCTCTGCTTCCCTTATCCTTATTTATTCCCTCACTACCACGCCTGGTTCAGTGCTCATGGTCCCCTTGCTCCTTCCACTGCACCGTGCCCCTGGAGGACAGAGATTTAGTGCCTGAGGAGCAGCACTGCCCAGCTGCCGAGCCTGCACGGTGTGCCAGGGGCAGCTGGGGCTTGTGTCTGGGACCCCCTGACTTATCCTCATGGGCCACTCCGTGGCCAGCTTTTCGCTGTGTCCCCTGTCTGGTCCTGCTGCTCTGTCCTGGGGGTCTGCTGTGGGGGCAGTGCTGGGGCTCAAGGAACGAGTGGCTGCCCTGGCATTGGTGGGGATTTCTGGGTGCCCTCTCGTGCAGGCCACGGTGGCCACATCCCGGGCTGCATGGACTGTCCCCATTGCTCCCCACTGCACACGGGGGCTGGTGGCTGCTGGCTCTGTCCCCCTCGGGCAATTGCTCAGCTGCTCCCAAAAAAGGGGGGGACGCTGGGCCTCCCAGGACAGATCATCGCAGCTGGACCACGGCTGAGCATCCCTGCCTGCCAGGACCAGCGATGGGAGCAGGGGGTTATGGAATCCGCTGCGGCTGGTGGGGGCCGAGAGCCGGCTGGCACCTCGCAGGTTAACTGTGAGCAGCGGATTCCCTTATTGACAGTGTAGCTTGAAAAATGCTGAGACAGGACATCGGCTCCTCGGAGTGTCAGCGGGAGCCCACGCTGCGCCAGCGAGCGCCCACACTGCCGCTGCCGTGGCCCCCAATGCCCAGCCTGCTCCCGGACCCTCTCCCCAGCACCCCTCTCGCCCCTTTGCTCCTCGAAGGCACTGGAGAGGATTTAATTTTTTTCTTCCTCTGCCATTTTTCCCTGGGGTGGATAAGACGCTGCCCACCGGGGCTCCCCCGCGGCCGCCGTCCGGCCCCTGCCCTCCGAAGCAGCATGTCGGAGGCTGGACGCCGGCTCTGAACCGCGGCGAGCGCTCACGCCGCGAGGGAGGGAAGTGAGCGTGCAGGGCTCCGGGACCGCCGGCCCTCGGCGCTGGAGCCCGACAGCCGGAGGGGACAGAGCCCACCCAGGAGGAGCGGTGGCCAGTGCAGCCCGCGTCGGGAGCAGCCCGTCGCCCTCCCACCGACCCCCGCAGAGCGCCTCAGCCCCCGCCGTTGACATGATGATGTATTTTTGGGTAGGTACCTCCGCCAAGGGTGGGCACTTCCCTCCCTCTCTGCTGAGGTTTTGCTCAGGATTGGGGTGGTTTTGCACCGTTGCCGCTCCCTGGCTGTGCCACTGTCCAGGGAGAGCTTCCCCCTCTGGTCAGCCACTCACTGCCCACGGCTGGCAGCAGCAGGCAGGGGATGGGCTGCAGTGCTGGAGACAGGCCTGGCATTGGGAAGGAGCAAGGCAGTGGACAGGGGTCCCTGCCCGGACACTGCGGCCTCGTCCCTACTGAGGGCACCCCCAACTGCCCTCCTGCCTCTGCACTACTCTGTCCAAGTCCCCCTGTGGTGCTGGCCATGGGCAGAAGCTGCCTCCTCTGCCCAGCACCAAACCCTTGCCCCAGCTGTACTTTGGTGGTTACTGCTGGGCTCTGGCACCCACCTGGGGACTGTCCTGGGAGGGGGCATGGGTCTGTGGTGATAGTGGGACATTCAGGTGATGGGTCTGTGCAGAGCAGCAGCCCCCTCTCACAGGGTCTGTGCCCCATGTGTGCCCACCCAGCGTCTTGACAGATGCTCATGGGGCAGCCCCCATATTTGATCCCAGGCCTGAAATTCCTGAGGCTACAGAGGGGAACCTACTGTGGGGACCCTGAGCCCCCTGAGATCCCCTCGTGGACCCCCAAGTCCCTCCACAGCAGTCCCTGCTCAGGGGTTTTGAGGCTTGGGGGGACTGCATAGTTTTGTTCCCCTGCTGAGCCCAGAGTGAGGCATGGCCAGGGAGTGGGCTGGGTGCAGGGTGCACAGCTCTCCCTGCACTAGTGGAGCACACAGTCCATGGCTGGAGGGGGGACAGGCTGAGACCTACCCAGCCATCTCGAGAGCTTTGTGCAGAGATGGAGAGGAGGGGGATGTGACAGGGTCTATCCAGACCCTTTGCTTGGGGCTGGGACACTGAATGTGGATGTGAGCCCTGGTCTGGGTGCAGCTGGGACAGTGAGCAGAGGGGAAGGGGCTGGAGCCAGCAGTCCCCCATGGAGCTACACTCCCTCTCCAGAGCTGCAAGAGCTGGGCTGTATCAGGCTCTACACCATCTGAGGCATGGCATCCCAGCCCACCAACTGGGGCTGAAAGCACCAACTCCTTCCATCTGCTCCCTCTCACTCCCTCAGAGATGGTGAAGGGCCGGGGGGCTGCAGCAGTCTGATGGGGGTCACATGCTCCAGGGAGCTGTGCTCCCCTGGATTTGGGAGCAGGGAACAGAGTGAGCAGAGGCAGGCAAAGGGGGATGCGGGGCAAGGAGCTTATGGGGAGGAGGAAGAGGATAATGCAAATTCATCGTTTCTCAGGGAAGTAGCTTTCAGGTGTAAGGTGCTTTGTCATGAGGGATGTCGGTGCTGCCACAGCTCCAGAGCCTGTCGGGGCTGGCAGAGCCTCCTGCCTCGGTGCTAATTCTGCTCAGGGACTTAACGACCCACCACTGCTGGGAGAGCAAAGCGGAGCTTCTGCTCACAGCTCTGTTGGTGCTGTGTGGCTTTGCAGAGCTCAGCCAAGCAGGCACGGGCAGCGTGGGGTGCCCGTGCCCATGGGAGCTCCAGGCACAGCTTCCCACGCAGCACTGGCTGTGGGGCAGTGGCGCTCCAGGGTCTCTGTTCCATGTCCCATGCAGTGCACAGAGCCAGCCAGCCTGGGACGGCCGGTCCCAGCACCACACGGTGGCATCCCCAGCTCTGCTGGGAAGGGCAGGGCGAGGGCTGTGCTCCCAGCGGAGCAGTGAGCGTCATTTCTTGGCATCGTGGGCGTCTCTCCGTCGCGGCGTGGGAGGAAGTGGAGGGTCTGGTATCCCTGCATGGCACGAGCGCTGTGGTGGCCAGCGGCAGCCGGTGGCTCGGTCATCAACACCTCAATGGGCTGAGATGCCAAAGCAAAATGTCTTCAAATGAACAGTAATTCCAGAGAAATTAAGAGTGTGTGGGGCAGGGGAAGAAGGGGTCTGTAAATATTCTGATTTATAAAGTTTGCCCTGGGTCACAGCGCCTGTTTAACACTAACATTCTGTTTGTGCGTTTAAAAAATCTTATTATGAGGATGAAGTGTTTGCTTCCAGAGTGCCTCCAGCCTGGTGCTCCCCGGTGTCCACCTCACCTCTCACCTGTCTGCTGCTCAGGTGGGTCCCAGCCCACGCTGGCAGTGCCATACACAGCCCTGCTTGGGGTGGCTTGGACCCCTCCTGTTGCGTCCCATGTGCTGGCACCCTAGGGGCTGCTGCTAAAGCCCCCCGGCAGCCTGTGAGGCACAGCTGCCTGCTCAGAGGGCTCATTTTCTTGGGAACCCTTTGTCAGGCAGCGGAGCAGGTCTCAGGGAAGAGGGGGACTCTGGGAATGCGGCATTTCATGTTCCTGGTCTGCAGTTGCTCCTTCCTTGCATCATCCTCCATCAGTCCTGCGTCACCCTCCATCATTCCTTCCTCCGTCTCGATCTGTGCTGGGCCTGGTGGTGGTGGTGGCCCCGGCCTTGGTGGTGGCTCTGGCCCCAGCGGTGGTGGCCATGGTCCTGGCCCCGGTGACCCTGCAAGCACAGTACAGCCGTTTCCCCTGCTATGGCCCCCTGGCGCTGCCCACCCATCCCATAAGCTCAAGGTGCTCAGCAGCAGCTGCTCTACCACAGTGCTGTTGCGGCAGGTTAATTCTCATTAAATCCAGGGAGCCTAATTGCCATTTCATGTAAATATTTTGTCAAGTGAAAGGGCTTCAGGAAGGGTGGCGCAGGCAGAGGCGAGGAGCCAGGCAGTGGCTGGCTCTGGCTCATCCTGCCCAGCCAGGGGTGTGAGCTGTGTCCCCGTGGGAGCTGCCGTGTCTCCTGCAGGGAGCCAGAGTGTGGATGTGACTGGCTGCTGGAGGTCCCTGTGCACCAGTTGTTCGTGCTGGATGACGGGGGACACAGGACAGCTGCAAGCAGGTGCCATTTTGTGGAGAGCACCAAGGGTCCCATCCAGGTTTTTTTCCCTGGATCCCATTAAACTTCCATGTGCTTTCCCTGCATTCCTGCTCCCCTCCTACTGCCACAGCTGCTGTCTCAGATACTGGCTGTGGTTTGGTCACAGTTCCATCCTCACCTGATGAGGTCATACCTGGGTGCTCCATCTTTGGGAATTCAGAGCAGGTAGTGTCTCCAGTGACCTCTGAGAGCTGCTGGAGGAGGAGGAGGAAGGAGCAGGGAAAAATGGAGAGGTTTAGCAGGGTGCCAAGGAGGCTTGTCAGTCCCTTCTCTTTGTCCTGGTCTGTGCCCCATGTTGGGGTCATCCCTATGGCTGAGGTACTGGGGACGTGGGACCTTCCTTGCCACACAGATGTTCCTTGTCACACAGCAGCTCAGATCTGTCAGTGCCTTCATCTAATTGCTTGATGTCTATGAATAATTACTAATGAGCTTTTAATTAATGAATGCCATGGCCTGGGGGCATTTTGGAGTGGGTGGGATGAGAGGATTAGGTTAGTACTGCTGTCCCTGGGTGCTGGTGGGCCGCCAGCACTGCACTCGGCAGGATGACCTCCGGGAGGCTGGAGCACCTGATCTCGCTGGTCCAACCTCGACAGCCCTCGTGGCAGAGGTTGTGTCTTGCCCGATCTGCAGCCCTCCTTGGCAGCTCTCCCAAGCGTCAGCATCCAGCTTTGCCCTGTGGGAGTGTGCTGCAGGGACCGCAGGGTCCTATTAAACACTGGACACTGGCAGCCCCTGGGACCCCCAGTCCCCCCATGGCTGTGCATTGTGCCCCCACAGCAAGTCCATGGGCACTTTATCTTCCCTCTCTGCTGGGAGAGGATAGCCGCAGGTCCCGGTACGGACCGTGGTGCCAGGCACTGGATTTCCCTTTGCATCCTGTGGGTCAGAATCTGGGCATGGAGCTGGGACAGCCCTGGGCTGGCAGCAGCTCTGACGTGTGCTCAGGGCTCGGTGCAGCATGTGCAGGGCCCTTGGCGCCTGGATGTGCCGCAGCCGTGCTGTGCCGCTGGCCTGCCTGACACTGCGTGCTCTGCAGGGCGGGGGGGACGGGGCTCCAGGCAGACCTCTGCACCTCATTCCCGGTAGATACAGTTTCCAAATGGTGGAGTGTGCCTTGGAGGAGAGCTGAGCTTTTCTGGCGTTTCCTGAGGAGCCGACAGCACCGCACTGGCTGCCTTGGGCACCTCCCAACAGCTCTCGGCTGCGTGGCAGGGACATCCCGGGGGGCCTGGAGCAGCCAGATTTGCTGTGCTGTCCCTGGCAATTCCCGCAGTGGTTTGCGGGGCGCAAGCTCACCAGTGCTCCCCGTGCAGGCTCTGTCTCTTGGCTCCAGCACCGGAACAGTGGCCAAGACCACTCCTGTCCCGGTGCCATGTTGTTCTCCCTCTTCCAGAAAACAAAACCAAGGAGCCCTGAAGGGTTCATTTAAAATAAATAAAAAACTGGGAATTGTGCTGATTTGAAGGAAAGGCAGCCCCATCCTGCGCGGGGGAGCGCAGCGCCAGCCCAGCCCCGAAGGGCAGAGAGAGATGTGCTGAGAACTGCAGCCCTGTGCAACTTCAGCCTTTGATCGTATATCTCACACGTGCCCTTTGCTTTCCCTCTGCTGATATTTATTAGGTTTAATTTTACTGGGACACGGCTGTAAGTGAGACAGATGGAATGGGGTCTGTGCGCCTGGTGAACACATCTTAATTAAACAGATAAATAAACTTTCATTCCAGGAGGCTTCAGTTTCGGAGGTGCTCCTCCGGGGCTGCGGCTCCGTGGGGCTGGGCATAGCCCTTGTGCCACCACCGGTGCTGTTGGCTGGGACTGTGGCACGGTGTCACCGGGAGCAGCAGGGTGAGGGAAACCAGCCAGTGGTGGCCAGCAAGGTGTTCCCCACTGGAGCTGACTGGGGCGTTTGTGTCGCCCTGCCTGGCCAGTGTCCCCCGGGGCTCCCCGCTGCAGAGGGGCATCTCTGCAGCCAGGCACACGTAAGTGGTGGCGGGAGAAGGGAGAGAGGAGACTCCAACACTCCTCAGCTCCCAGAGCTGTGCCCATTTCGCTGCTGGCTCAGGGCAGTGCCAGCACTTGTGGTGCTGCCACCAGCCAGGAATGCCTTTGAGTCACCCTGGCCGGAGCCGGCGCAGGGAAGGATGGGCAGATTACCTCATCCTGGAGCCAGTTCCTGCCTCACGTGGTTTGCTTAGTTGGGCACCGCAAGGCCAGTGTGCCAGGCAGTGCCCTGCCGTTGTCACCTCCAGGAGCTGCAGTGGAGCCAGACCGGCCCAGGGCCTTTGGAGCTGCCTGTTGGCTTGCTCAAGGTGTCCCTCGCCCTGTGCCACGCTCTGTGTGGTGCTTGGGTGCGTGCAGGTTCCTGGGGGAGCCCGTCTCCCCTCAGCTGTGCGAAGGGCTGTGGGAGGACGCACTTGTCCCTTTCAGAGCTGTCCCACATCCTTCCCCAGGTGCTGGAGTGAACAGGAGAGTGTGGCACCAGGGGCATGGGGGTCCCTGGGAAGGGGAGCTGGAGACTAGCAGGAGTATGGGGTCTGAGCACCATGGTGTGCCGAAGGGGCCGCTGCATCTGTCATGGTCCTTGGAGCTGGAGGGGGACACCGTGGTGGGACACCCACAGGGAGCAGTGCCCGGGGATGCTGTAGGCAGCAGATGTCACTGCTGGACCTTTTTGGCGCCCAGTACCACAAGGTGGTGGTGGTGACAAAGCCTCCCCCTGGCTTGGCATCCCCTCCCCTGTTTGGCACCTTGCGGTCCCTTTGGAGTGTAGTCCCCCCAGTCTCAGGACCCCCTGGGAGAGGCTGGCACCCCCTTGGCCCCAGACGCCGCTTTCTCAGGATGGCTCTTCCAGAGCTGTTTGCAGCAGGTTTTCCCTGTGGCTCTGGGCCGGCCATGCCACACACTGCTCCCCTGGAGTATCTGCAGCAGAAGCGGTAACTGCTGCGAGTGTACCAGGACACTGCAGCATGTCACTCTGCCTGGGGATACTGTGGAAAATCCCAGCTCCAAACGGCTGGTCGTGTGCTGGAGGCTCCGGCAGAGACGGAGCATCAGCAGCTGCTGGCACAGCCCTGCCTTTGTGCATCACATTTGGCCAAGATGGAAACTGAGCTGAGCCCAGGTTTTGTTTCCCACATGCCCCAGCACAATGCCATCCTGGCAGCCTTGGCACTGCCATGGCTCCGGAACCGGGCATGATGCAGTGCCAAGGTGTGGGGCACCAGGGAAGGACCCCCATGGCAGTGCCGGGGCTGCTGCAGGGCCTTGAGGGTGGAGGTGCGAGGTGGGACAGGGACCCGAGCGAACACACGCGTGCGCCCACGCCGGCTGTCCCTCGCGGCCACTGGCACGTAGGCTATTGCCATGGCAGCTGTGACAGTGGTGAGTGTGGCGTGGATGCGTCAGGGCTGCTGGCAGCACCGCAGGCCCCTTGGAAACACCAGAACACCTCATGAGCTCTGCCAGGGCTGACCTCTGCCCACCAGCAGGTGGTTCTTGGGGCAGAGGGTCCCCATCACTCTGGGGAGCGCAGGGAAGCCAGTGCCAGTGGGCAGCGCCCCTCATGTCACCCCAAGGTGCAGGGGTCCCCGCAGCCCTCCGTGCCTGTGGGACTGGCAAGCGGGTGAGGGGTTCACAGGGCCCTGCCTGGGACTCCCACACTTGGGCAGGGTTGAGCAGTGGTGCCCGGGGCATGCAGGCAGCGGTGAGGCTGCGGTTCGTCCGGCAGGGAGTGCTGCGGGCTGCCGGCCCTGCCCGCGGTGGCGCAGGCCGTGGCGGCACGGGACTGTGGGGCCGTGCGGGGCTGTGGGGCCGTGCGTGGCTGCGGGCGGGCGCGGGCCGATGGCTCCGGGGAGGCGGAGCTGGGGCTGCTGCTGCATGGCTCCAGCGGCCCCGGCAGCCGCGGCGGCTCCCGGCGAGAGCGTGTGCACGTGTGCGGTGGTGTGTGCATGAGGGAGCCCCCGGCAGCCCTGCCATCCCCGCGGGGGCTGCCGGCTGGAACTGCCGCTGCTCGGCACGACCTCCCGCGGCACCCGTGCTGCACCACCAAAACTCCCGGTAAGACCCTTCCTCCCCTGGGAGCCAGCACCGGGAAAGGAGACGGCTCTGCCCGCTCGGCCCCATTCTGCCCGGCTGCTTCCCCAGCGTATGGCCGAGGTGGCGAGGGCGGCGGGGAAGCCATCTGCGAGCGGCGGCGGTGGAGGGGTTAAGTGCGGGATCAGCTGTTCTCATGTCATTACGGATTCTCTTCATTTTATACAGAGCTCTGTTTGATGTCTGAATGCACAGGGGACTCCCCCTCCTCCTCCAACTCCCACCCCTTTTATTTCGCTCCCGAGCCCTCTCTCCTTCCTCCTCCCCTTCCTTTCTCTCCCGCTCCGCTCTGGCTCACGCACACCCTTTGCAGACCGTGCGCTCAGTGCCAGTGTCTAATGGCCCCGAAGTGAAGAGCCAAGCGCTGCTCCGGCGGCGGCGCGGCCGGCCTGTCGCAGATGAACCCTCCTAACTAGCGCCGAGGGGTCGGGAGGGACGGCGAGGAGGGGAGAGCCCGAGGGGCCAGCCGGGAAGACGAGGATAGCGGTGGATAGCAGTGTGCGGAAGAGGACGGACCCGCGAACAGCTCCACGGCTACCTGTCGACACATGCTGTGCTCCATGGCTAACTCGGGCTGCCTCCTTGTCTCCAACTCAGGCATGCTTCCTCACTCTCTCCCCTGCCCTCCAGCCTTCCTCTACCTCCAACAGGTAAGCCACCCTCTCCGGGGGATTTTTTTGCTTTCCGGCTCACACGTGTTTCTGGCTGGTTCCCTCTAGGCAGAGGGTAAGAGCTTGACAGCTTCCTCCCAGTCTCCCCACTCCACAACTCGGAGTTGTGCTGCTGTGGTGGCTCGGGTCCCCGGCTGCAGCTTTTGGGGGTTTCTCTGGTTTCCCTGCCGTGGTGACGGGAGCACGGCCAGGGCAGAGGCGCGGGCAGTGCGGCAGGCAGAGCCGCCGGCGCGGGTCCAGCGCTTCCCCGCCTCGGCGCTGCTGCCGCTTGGCGATGATGGATGCTCGGATAAAGGAATGAGGCTCCTGCGTGGCTTGAGCAGCCTCCAGAGAGAAGGGAAGGTGATGAGCTTATGCGTGCACACGTGTGTGCACGTATGTGTGTGTGTGCTCACACTGTGCGTGTCTGCATCTGGGCCGCGCGGCCGGGCGTGTGTGGGTTTGTCCCGCTGTCACAGGAAGGTGCTGCAGAGGGACTGGGAGGACGTGGTGCCAGGCGGGTGCCGGGCTTGGGCATCCCGGACAGAGGGTGCTGAGGCCGTCAGTTTGGTCCTTCACCTGGGCCAAGGTTTTGCTGTCCCACAGGGCTGCCCTGATTCCTGCACTGGACCTTGAGTGCCAGGTTTCTGGGCCCATCATCCCAGGGGAAACGCAGCTTGGGAGAGGCAGCATCTTCTTTAAATGCCTCTGTGCTGCGTCGGAAATCCCATCTCCCAGCCAGGCAAACCGCTCCATTTGTGCTTTCAGGAGTTTAAAAATTCATGGCATCCCTCCCTGCACTTGGCGTGGCCAGCGCGGTTCACCCAGCGGCGAGGACAGGCACACAGGTGCCAACCCTCCACCCCAGTGTGAAAGGCTGTGGAGTGTTTGGTCCCTTGGGATGTCTGTGGCTGGTGTCCGAGTGGGGTCATGGCCAGAGCATGGCCAGCAGTGGTGGGGATGGTGAGGCCCAGGGTCACTCTCTTCCCACGCTGACTGTGGGGCTGGGGAAGCCGGTGCTGGTTACACAAGCATGGGCATGGGGGGCGCGGGGGCTGCGGCACGGGCTGCCGAGGCGGGCGCGTGATTTATTGCACCCTCCTGCGGGCAGAGCCCGGGGAGAGCCAGGGCTGTGCTGGATCTTGATCTTGTCTTTCCAAAGCTGCACCGAAGTCCCTGTTGCTGCTGCACATCTGACACTGAGCAAAAACTGTCCCTGAACCCCCCACCCATCCGGGGGATGGATTCTGTCCCTGTGAAGGGAGCACATGGATACTTTGCACCGGCAGCCAGTGCAGGGCCCAGAGCCTCTCTTGCAGCATGGGAGATGTCCCTCTCCAGCTGGGATCCGCTTGTCCCTCGCCACACAAGGGGCTCGGCTGTGCTTCTCTCTTGCCCCGCAGAGCACTCTGGTGTGGATTGGCCTGGGTCTGGTGGCAATGGGAGCATGGTGGGCAGATGGGTGCTCCTAGTGCCCACAGGGCTGGGCAGAGTGGAGCTGGGGGTCCCTGGGAAGCAGCAACTTTCCTGGATGCGCAGCTCTGCACTTGGCAACTCCCAGTTCCCCCATCACCCTGCCTGGTTTGATTTGACCGTTGTGTTCCGCATCTCTTCCTCCCTGCTCTCCCAGAAGCCTCCTGCTCCTTGGCAGCAGCTCTGGACTTGCAAGCCAGGAGGAGGGTTTTATTACAGGATTTGGAGTTGGATTTTCACCCGGCTGATGAGCACAATGGAGGTGAAAATCTCCATCCTCTTCCTTCGGTTTATCCCGTGCTGAGGTTCTTCACCCAGCACTTGGGGACAAGTGTTCCCGGTGCAGGTCACAATGAGGTGTCAGGGAGAGGGACATCACTGGCAGCCATCACATGGGGCAGGGGCACGGGGCATGCACTGCTGATGGGCCCCTCAGTGGGCATGCCCGCTGCTTTAGCTCTAAAGTTGCTCTGGATTTTAGATGTGTCCACCTGTGCCGCCTGCACCCTAGGAGCACACAGGGAGCAATGCTGCTTCTGCCTGTGGGCACATGCTCTGGCCAGCTGGCTTGGCTCACCTGTGTGTAACAGGGACACCTGAGAGGGCTCAACTGACTCTCCCTTGAGTCTCCATGGGGTCTGGGGGGACTTGGTTTTGACCCCGTGGGTTACAGGTCCCTATCCAAAACCTGTATGGGTTTGTAGGGAGGCACCTGGGGTGGACGCAAACCATGATAGTACCTGAGCCAGTGACCAGTAGTGAGTATGCTGGGCTGGCCACTCGGTCAAGAGCTGGGGCATGCCAGGGTCTACATGCAGTAAGTGCCCTCATCCCCTTCAGACAGTGCTCTCTTTACCAGGACCCTGTGGCTGGATTGGTTCCCAAGGATGCTGCCTACATTTCATAGCTCCCAGCCCCAGCGTTTTCAATTGTGTTGGGATTTGAAGGAATGACCAAGGAATGAAGCTCTCAGCAAAACTTCAGTTCTTCCAGCACCAGGGGAGGCTCGGCAGTGCCAGTGGCTCTTCTAGGTGCTGTGGGTGCCTCTCAGCTCACTCTGCTCCACTCCCTCCATGTGGCTGCCCTGTGCCGGCCGCAGGAGCCATGGTCCATGGCGTTCTGGGTTGTGCAGCCATACTGTGTCCAGGAACTCCCCCTGGCACTGCTGTGCTCCAAGAGCAGGACTTCTGGATGGCTGGAGGGCAGGGGCCACAGGAGGGTGGATGCATGTCTGCAGCAGAGCAGCCTGGGCCAGTGGGAGTGCTGCATCCTTCGGTGGAGCTTGGCAGGGACATTTGTCTCTTGCTCAGTGAGGATCTGGGTGTGGAAGGACACTTTGGTGGCTTCGTTTTGTTAACAGAGGAATCAGTCACTTCTTGAAACACATCTCTGCTGTTGTTGTGAGTGAGCAAGTGATGGCTGCTGGACAAGGCTCAGTACTGACCCTGAGCAGACCCAGGCTCTGAGGCTCAGCATCAGTGCTCTACCCCAGCATGGCCCTGGTGCAGCCCCAGCCACTTGCAGGCCTGATCCCAGCACAGGCTGGTGTACAGGTGTGCTGAACCCCGCTGCAGTGCTGCCCCTGAGATGCTCCTCACCGAGAACATCCCCGATGCTCACAGTCACACCATGGCATGGGAGACTTGGCTGAGCAGCGCCTGGTCCGCTGGGAAACAGCCTCTGCAAATCCTGCTTGGAAAATTCCTTTCCAAAAGGGCTGCTGCCAAGTTTAGCATGTTATATTTTTAGGGAGCAGGTCTATTCCGAGCAGTGTTGTCGCATGTTGCAGCAGCGGGTTCGTTTCAAACCGGGTTTCTCCCCCTGCTCGTGCGTCGCACGGATGCGAGACCTGGCACGGTGGCTCCCGACTCTGGCCATGCTGTGGCAGCTGCCCCACTCAGCGAAGACAGGCCTTAAAGCCACAAAAACATGTTTTCTGGTTTGGGTTTTTTTATATTGAAAACACTGACATTAATTTTAGCTTTGCAAAGGTGCTTTTCCCACAATAGCTGTGATTTTGGCCCACACTGCCTGGCAGTGCTCTTTTTATAGGTATATTCCTATTTTTGTGCTGTAGTGATGGGTGAATGAGTAGATTAAATTAGATTTAGTGTCTGTCATTCTTTAAAGCATCACATGTAGTTGGGGGGGGGGGTATAACAAAGAAGGCTAATTAAGAGAGCGGGTGCAGGCCACCCCCACCAGCTCCACCACCCCCGGCCCTGGGGCTGCCCCCGCTCAGGGGCCAGCATCAAAATAGGAAAATGCTTTTGAAACATGATTTTCCTGTGCAGCCCCCAGGCTAGGCCAGCTCCATGGTCTGCAGCCGGAGCTGGGCAGGGTGCTGGGCACTGCAGCTGGGCACCCCAGGCATGTCCAGGAGCTTCAGGGTCACTTGGCTGCCTGGCTGCTCTCTCCACAGGAATGGGGGCTCCTGTGTGGGGGGGCTCTGTGTCTGTGGAATAATGGGCTTCTGTGGAAGAGCCAGGGGCACCAAGGGCACTGTAGCCCCTCCAGGAAGGCGTTAGTCATTTCAGTGCAGCTGGTTTTTGTAGGCAGATGTGGGGCTGGGTGCCGGGAGGGTGTGGGGAGTCGTGGGGAAGGCTGGGAAGGGTGCTTGGACACAGGAGAGAACTAAATGTCCAAGGAAGGAGCTGCGTCTTCCCAGTGCTGGTGTGAGCCTAGTGGTGTGCGGTCAGGGGCTCTGCAGTCCTGGCCATGCCGTGGCTACTGACCCAGTGACATGCCAGTGCCACTGAGCAGGCTGGGAGCTGCAGGCTGGGAGCTGTGGACTGCTGCAGGATTCTCTCCACTGTCCATGGGCAACCACGGCAGGGCTTAACCTCCCTTTGGCGTTCCAGTGGCCAGGAGGGAGCAGGTGTGCCCCCGCACTCCCTGGAGCGTCCCTGCAGGTGAAGAGTTTGTGGTGACCACCACAGTGCTGTAGGCATTGCCTGCCAGGGGTCGGGTGCAGTTCCCAAATTCCGCAGAAGCCCTGCTGTGCCCAGCCAGGATCCACACTCAGGTTCCAGGCTGGAGTTCCCCAGAATGAACTCTGTGCCGAGGTCCCCAAAGGGAGCAGCAGAGGGACCATCCCTGTGCATGCCTGGAGTCACTGGCCATGGAGCCGAGCAGTTCCAGACTGTGGGATCCCACGTCTCCCCATCCCTGGCTGCACCCACTTGGCATCTCCCCACTGCGGCGCTGGCCACAGCCTTCGAACGGCTCCTGTGGAAAATCAAAACTGGGGAGAGAAGAGTGGGAGCAGGCAGCAGTGGCAGCTTATTTGTGATCTGCATTGTGTGGGGAGCCCTTAATTAGAGGTAATTAGACTAATTAACTTGCAAATGAGAAACTCGTCTTTTTCTCCTTTTCTTTTACAAGAAAAAATGGAAAAGACGAACAGCAAGATAAATATTGAGGCTAATTACATTGTACCTGCCACAGAGCCCCTCCAGCCCATGGGATGCCTCTCTCCCCACCAGCCCAGTGCTGTGTGCTGTCCCTGGCTGGGTGTCCTGCGGTGGCTGTCCCCACTCAGGGCTGGTCACACTGCCAGGCATGTGTGCCCATGTCCCTACAGTCCCCGCTGGCAGAAAGGGACCATCCGCCACCCTCAGTGCGCCCAGCAAGGATGCGGCGTGGGGACAGGAGCCAGTGGGGACAGTGGCCTCCATGGCGTCGGCCATTGCCAGGGCCCAGTGGCCAGGCCCTGGCAATGGCCAGTGCCACAGAGGGCATGGCTCCAGCATCATACCTGGTACACTCCCTGCCAAAGCCATCCCATACGACCCCAGGACTGGAGCAGGGGCATCCCCTCTGTGGCACCACGAGGTGTCCAGCTGTTTTCCAGCTTCTCCCTCACGGCATCTCTGGTTTCCCCTCACTCTGTGCCACACACCCCAGGGGCTTTGTTAGCACAACCCGGTTCAAATGTCTGATTAGTCTTTAGGAGATCGAGGGGTCAATTTTCCACAGCTCCTTCCTCTCCATTTAACTAATTTAACTGCACGATTGTTACAAATTTCATTTTATTATAGCGCTGCTTCTCAGTCCAATTGAATTACCAAAATCTCATTTTCTCAGAAGTGCTGAATATGTAATTAGAGGAAAAATTATGCTCCTGGCTGCCTGTTAGAGAGGGCTGCGTGCAAGCACTGTCCGGGCACACACATGGGTCCATGGTGCCATGAGTGCCCACACCGTCTGGGCAAGCAAGTGCCACATGCAGCTGTGCCAGAGCCCCAGCATGGCGACAATGGTGTGACAGTGACAGGGTTTGTGGGTGGGCCCTGGGGTGTGAGGGGCTCTGCAAGTGCAGGACCAGGGTTCAGCTGGGTTCCTGGAGCCCTGTGAGCTGTGGGGCCAGACTTGAGGATGGCAGTGGAGCTGGTGTGGGGCTCGTGGGAAGTATGAGGCTAGTGGACGTGGCCATTCATCCCACTGCTCGCAGTGCTTGGAGCTGTTTCCATGCAGCTGGGCTCTGGCAGCTCCACGTGTGGCTTCTAGAGCCCCAGCCCTTTCCAGGGGGAGAACACAGCAGCTGCCCCCAGGCCCACTGGAGCAGCAGACTGGTCACCACTGAGCCATGCGATGTACAGGCACCCGCATCTGATGCTCTGGTGCCTGCAGAGCTCAGGAGGATGTTGATGAGGACTCAGGTTGCCTCCAGCCCATCCCTAGGCTCTGCAGCCTAGCTTGTACCTCGTATGCCACCTGTCACAATCTTTTGGTGGCCATTGAGGACCAAACACTGCTGGGAATCCCAGCCAACCCTGCATACACCATGTCTGACTCGCTTCGGTGTGCCTGGAGGCAGAGCTGTGCCAGGGACGCCACCAAGGACTCCTACAGGTGTGCCTGGCACTGCTGGCAGTTCCAGGAGCTGCCATGGGTGAGCCCAGGCCCCACTGGCAATGTCGGGCCCTGCTCAGGAGGGAGCCAGAGGGCTGTGCGTCCCGGAGCTCTGTTCCTTCCACTGCCGTGCCTGATCCTGCCATGTTCCCGGCAGTGATGCAGCCGTCAGTCCCTCCCGGTGCAGTGGCACCGGTACATGGCAAGCTGGGAGCTGCCGGCCATGCAGGCGGGGGTGGCCGGGAGCCCCCCCAAGCACCCCCGTCTCGCCTTGGTTACACAACATTATCATTTCATAATACTCTGAAATATACATGAAGTTGGCTGAATGCAGATGAAATTGCACCATTTACTTCATGAATATTTCATGAAGCCTCAGCTCCGAAGTTTCCAGCTGGCAGAGCCAGGAGCTGGGGCCGGACCATGGCCCCTTCTGCCCCGTGCCGGAAGTGACAGGGGCGCATGTGCTGCTGTGTGCCTGGGCCAGCGTCTTGTCTCATCCCCACTCCTGGACATCACATGGCCGCCACCGCTCCGCCTGTCCTCCCCAGGCTCCCATGGTCAGAGGGGCAGCAGCATCCCTGGCTCTGTTAGCTGGGGCTCAGGGGGGCCAAGGGCAGGAGCAGGGAAGGGGGATGCAGAGTGCCGGGACAGTGTGTGGCAGCCCAGAAAAATGGTGTTTCCCGTGCCAACAGGCTGCTCTGCTTCCCCCTGCTGCTCCTCCTTCTCCCCCTCAGGTCCTGCCTGCTTGCTGGAGCACTTCTTTCCCACCGCAGCATCCCTGGCAGATGCCATTACCAACCTCTCCCCCCTCCCTGCGCTTCGGTGATGAAGACATTCAGTACAGCAGCTGCTGCCACTGGTCCCTGCAGCTCCTCATCCCTTCACTGCTTCCTCCAGAGGGTCCATCCCCATCGTGCCCCCCAGCTCTCTGTGGGATCACCGTGGCCTCACTTTGCGGATAAGCAACCCACCACGACCTCCTGACATCCCCACAGCTCGTCCATCCTGGGGCACCCTGACCGCACTGCCCCGCAGCCAAGAGCTCTGTGGCCGGTGCCTGCACAGGGCTGGGCACCGCTTTGTATGGATGGCACAGCTTTTGGGGTAATGAAATATTTACAGGTCAGTGGTTTTGTGAGAAATGACAGAGATCAGTCAATTCCTTTTCAGGGAGTAATTTTCTTCCCCTTCATGGCCTCTGTTCCATGTTGACAGTCATTAGCATGAGCGAGCGGCCGGATCGAAGGGGGAGCGTTGTGTCTGTCACGCAGATGAGTCGTGCTGGGCACAGTGATGCCTGCGTGGGCCCAGGATGCCTGAGGGCTGCCTTGAGCCATACCAGGACCTTTCTGCCTCCACTGGGGCATTTCTTGAATCTGTCTCTGCTGCTCAGCACAGTGCCACACCACCCTGCACCAGGGCAGTGGGCATAAGGGCAGATGGTCCCATCAGTCTCCCTGGCTGCTGCTCGCTCCAGTTTCCTGCTGGTGGGCACAGCGGGTCCCCCACAGGAGACACTGGGAATTGCTGAGCACCCTTCCCTGTGCTCAGCAGTGACCTCAGGCTCCCTCATGATGTAGCAAGGGTGTGCCCTGGCATTAGCAAGCATGCAGGAGCCATTCTAGGTCACAGCAAAGTGCTTTCTGCCTGCCCTGCCCTGCCTGCAGGATATGCTTACCGAGGCTCTGCAGCTTGCAGGAGCACCTGGGGGAACTCTGCGGATGCTGTGGTGCTGTGGGTGCCTGTTTCCCCCCCACAGCAGGTGTCTGGTTCCCAGTGGGAGGGGCAGGACAGCCACAGGCAGTGGGGAGCACTATCAGGGTGGGGAGGTGTGTAGTGACAGGACTGTGTTCCCTCTCCAGTTGCTCCAGCACTCCACATGTGGCTTCAAGCCCAGCCGTACATGTGCCATGACCAAGCAGGGTCAACTGCAACTGGGCAGTGCCATGCCATGATTGGGCAGTGCCATGCCGTGACCGGGCAGTGCCGTGCCATGAGCAGGCAGTGTTGTGCTGTGCTGCCCCTGCACCATCAGCACCACACAGTGCAGGAAGGGCACAGCCGCAGGCACAATCAGCTGGTGGGAGTTGCCGTGGGCTGGAGATGGGACTGGGGTCAGGCCAAGGCAGCAGCAGGATGACAATAAGGCTTGGAGGAAACTGGGCACATCCGTGGCGGCAGCAGTGACAGCAGGGGACAGGTGCTGGTGGGCAGCCGATAACTCCAGGCACTCAGACGTGGCACTGTCACACGGTGCTGGCAGGACACTGGTCACAGCCGAGGTTTGGTGGTCCATTGCAAGTGCTCCTGGTTGGCAGCTGCCTCGTCGTTAGTGCAGGGCTCTGCACTCGGCTGATTGCTCTGACCCGTCCTCTGCATCCAGGGGCTCCTGGCACGTTATTTTCTTAAAAAGAAGCAAATGTGGGAAACGGCGTCGTCAACCCCAAGCTGACAGGCACAATCACCAAAATGCGGTGTCGGCAGGAACTGGCCCCACGCGCTAAATGACTTGAAAGGAAATGGCCTGAATTGTGCTGAGGAGGCAGAGTGTGGGGGGAAAAAGCAAGTGGAGCAAACAAAAAAACTTCATTAATTAAAGAAACGCGTTAATGAGGGACATTTAATCAGCTAAAGATGATATCTACCCCTTGCCTGCTGCGGCAGCCACTGC
The DNA here is from genome assembly GCA_013399195.1 of Dicrurus megarhynchus. Classification (NCBI taxonomy): domain Eukaryota; kingdom Metazoa; phylum Chordata; class Aves; order Passeriformes; family Dicruridae; genus Dicrurus; species Dicrurus megarhynchus. The sequence continues at coordinate 23,830 of VXAD01012661.1, read as the reverse complement.
ACAGGGCTGGTGGTGCGAGACTGAGCCATGGGCAGGGCGGGGGACACTGCGCAGGGGAAGCCCAGCAGGGGACACTGGGCAGAGGACACCATATGGGGGATGCTGCACAGGGGAAACCAGGCAGGGGAGCTTGGGCTCCCTGTCCCAGCCTCTCCACTGCCATCCCCAGGGCAGGGGTATTGCAGCACAGGGTCGTGCCACAGTCCTGCTGGTACCTGCCCGAGCAGGCGGGCAGCAAAGGTGCCAGGGTACTGCTCGTGCCCCCTGTGCTGCATTAAATGCTGCCAGCTTTGCTCCAGGCTTAGGCACTGAACTTATCTGTCTCATTTTAAACAAGGCCAAGGGCTCTTAAGGATCAGAATTTCTTTTATTGCAAGTGTCAAAAGCACTGTGTGGGAGCATCCCCACGCCCCAGGAGGGAGGGATGTCTATTAGAGACCCTGTCCCTGGCACCCACAGGCCAGCACTGTGCCACGGGCTCCCTGCATGGCCAGGCACCCCAAGCTGGGAGCACCCAGGATACTTCTCCTGGGTGCTCAGTGCAGGGGGTCACCCCGGAAGGGGCTCCAGACACCTCCCAGAAGGAACAGAGGGACCCTCACTGCTTGGGGCTGCCCAGGGATGGGGCTGTTCGGTGGTGTGGACAGCATGGGCTGTGGAACTGAGCAGCGAGATGTCAACAGGCATCACACAGCCAAACCTGTCAGTGTTCCCTTCCCCACAGGACCCTCACCCACAGCAGCCCTGATCAAGCAGCTCTGTCCCCAGTGGGGGTGGCCAGGCACTGGGAGTGGACAGGAGGCACTGGAAGCCATGGATCTGTGTCTCTGCAGCACCCACAGCCCCAGCACCATGAGCAGCAACCAGGGGAACCTAATGGTCCCTGAAAGAAATAATACCCGAGCTGACAGGCACTGCGACAGTCCTAATTAATAACTGATACAAACGTGGCTGTTGGGACAGGCTGACAAGGCGCTGGGAGGGCCCAAGACCTGGGCAGGTGGGGACAGTCCCTGCGTTCTGTCTGTCCGCTGACATCTTGGTCCCTGCGTGTTGGTGGCTGATCCTGACTCTAGTGACAGCAAGGATGTATCCAGTGCAGAGCAGGCAGGAGGGACGTGGGCTGCTCCTGGTTCTGCGCATGCAGGCAGGGAGGGACGGGCACAGGGCGTCAGGGATTCAGGCAGAGAGTGGTGGACGCAGGGCACTGGGGATGCAGGCAGGTACTGGGAGTGTGACCACGGTGACTGTTGGTGTCTGCCTGCTCCCTGGAGAGGAGCTGGGTGCTGAGACCCAGGCGAGCGCAGGATGGAGCCCTGCAGCTTGCCAGGTGGGATTAGCACCTGCGGTGTGAGCAGGAGTGATGTGGGCAGTTCCCAGCTGCCCGTCCCGGGGCAGTGCCGTTGATGGGCTCGGCCCCTGCAGCGTGACAGCCCCGGCCCACGCAGGCAGGTGCATCAGGCTGGCGCGTCCCCGAGCAGCTGAGTCAGCGCGGGCAGGCGCTGCCGGTGCTGCCGATGACTTGCAGATCTGCAGCGGGGCTATTCCCGCTGGGTTTCCGTGTGTCCCCGGTGCGGCTCTGCTGCCACTCTCACAGGCGCGACAGCCCTGCAGGCTGGGGATGGCAGCTGCCAGTGCGTCCCCTCTGCCACCCCCACCATCCCTCCCCAGCATAAATCGGTGACACACACAATTAAAGAGCTTGTCTCAGCGGGCTGAGCCACAGATGGATTTCACAGGCCAGAGGCTGCTGCAGCACGTTGTAAAGCATCCCAGGGGCTGTGGGCGCTGCCCCACGCAGCCCTGGGACTGCTGCTGGGGGCTGCAGCTGTGCACCGTGGTGGGCAGCTGTGCCGGCCACAGGTGCAGCACACACGTGTGCGAGCGGGGAGAGGCCATGGGTGTGCGCTGGGCTGCGAAGACGGACAGTTGGTGGCTGCGTGGGTGTGCAGACAAGGTGCAACCTGAGAGCCCCACACTGCACTCCCAGCCCCACACAAACCCCAGCAGCCCTTGGCCCCTGGCGTGGGTGCAGCTCACCCCACTTGACCAAGGCGGCCAAGCCAGCTGTGTTAGAGCAAAGGGCCTAATCAAATATTTAGCAGTTAATTTATCCCTGTCTGGTGTTTGCTAAAGGGCCATCAGCATCCGTCCCTGATGCCCCTCCCAGCCTGCCCAGGCAGTGCCAGTGCTGTGCAGCTCCCAGAATGATGTTGCTGGCTGGGCTCTGCTTTGCCCTGTGCTGGGCTCCAAAATGCGCCCTGCCCAGGTCTCCCTTCCCAAGGAGAGGGATATGCCAGCTTCAGGAGTTAAACCCTACATGGAGGCCTCCATCCTCCTACCCAAGCCCCAGTGCACTGGGCAGGCAGGGCGTAGGAGCAGGAGAGGATGGGGCTCAGCTGCTGGCAACGTGACCCCAAAGCCACCACAGCACAGAGACAGTTTGAGGGAGACACCGAAGGCTGAGGTGTAGTGGGGTGGGTGGGCCTGGGTCTGGCTGTGGAGATCAGAACCCCATCCCAGGGCAAGTGGCAGCCCAGGTATGCCAGCAGCTGAGGGGGACGGTGCCGCTGTCTTGGCAGGGTAACCAGGACGCCACGGCTCCGCCAGACGCGATGGCTCAACCCTACCCCCCGGCCCAGTACCCCCCGCCCCCCCAGAACGGGATCCCCGCAGAGTATGCACCGCCACACCCCCACCCCACGCAGGACTACTCGGGGCAGAGCACAGTACCGGAGCACGCCATGACCCTCTACACACCAGCACAGAGCCACACTGAGCAGCCAGGCACCGACGCCAGCACACAGTCCATAGCAGGGACACAGACGGTACCGGTAAGGCTCGGGGGGGTGTGGGTGGGCTGAGGGCAGTGCCAGGGGCACTGAGGGGTGCTGGGACAGTCATGCTGCTGGGGTCTGGGACGGTGCTGGAGCTGCCAGGAGGGTCCTAGGACTACCAAAGTCCCACAGGGTACCAGGCTGGGTGTTCCTACCATCACTCCCCCTCACAGCCCCCCCATCATTTCTAATCACTCGTAATCCACTTGCTTGGCTCTGCTCTACAAGATCGTGGCAATTACAGGGCTGGAATGCAGCACCAGGAAGGTGCTGAGCTCAGCACTTTCCAGTCTTTCCACAGGGTCCCAAGTGCAGCATCTGCACCCCCACCCAGAGCATCCCCATAGCTTCACCATCATCTCCCTGGCTCACCAGGGTGGCGTGACACCCGTGGGGTACTGCCCAGAACCTGGGGACCACAGGGTCCAGGGTGTCCCTGGGGGCAGGCAGGGCCAGGCACAGGGCAGGGGGACATTCCCACCAGAGACACAGGGCTGGCATGGCCAGGGGCTGATGGCAGCGGTGCCTCCCACAGCAGACAGACGAGGCGGCACAGACAGACAGCCAGCAGCTACACTCAGACAACACAGACAAGCAGCAGCCCAAGAGGTTACATGTCTCCAACATTCCCTTTCGATTCCGGGACCCCGACCTGCGGCAAATGTTTGGGGTGAGTACGGCTCCATCCAGCCATCACATCCCTGCTCCCTGCTCAGTGCTGCCCTGTGGCACCATCAGGACCTTGGCACTGCCACCTCCCAAGGGCCTATCCTGCCCAGCCCCTGTGTGTGGAGCAGGGAGTGACACAGAGCCCTTGTCCCCCTCCACTGTCCCCTTCCCAGCCCTCATTAGGACTCAGAGCAGTGCCAGCTAATGAAATTTTGGATGACACTCCCCAAGTCCTGTCAGAGTGGGAGCCATGGGAGGGATGAGGGCTTTCCCCTTCATGACCCTGGGGGTCCCCAGTTCTGGCCCCCAAGGCAGCCCTCTGCCCATCCCTGGCACAGAGCCCCAAGCCAGCAGCTCTGGGTGCAGGGCTGGGGGCTTTGCAGGAACTCACCCCTCTGTTCTCTCCACTTGCAGCAATTCGGGAAAATTCTGGACGTGGAGATCATTTTCAATGAGCGGGGCTCCAAGGTGGGTGATGCCCATGGCCAGCACCATACAGCGAGTCCCGGGGAGGGTGTCAGTGGAGCCAGGTTGCCCAGCAGTGCTGTAACCTGCTCTCCCCTACTCTCCTGTCCCATGGGACCCTGGCAGGCAATGCCCCATCGGGGCAGCTCTGGCACCAACTGGGGAGGTCGTGCGGGTCCCTGCACCTGGCACCGGAGGGAGGAGAGGGCTGGCTCTGTCCCGCCATGGGCAGCTCGTGTCCCTCTGTGTGTGGATGTCTCTGTTGTATCTTCCCCGCTTTCTGTGCCCCTCTCCCAGACTCTTCTCCCAGCTTGTGGGTGATTCTTGGGCTTCAGCCAGGATCCCCGACCCCTGCGGGGACCCCAGTCTGGGCTCTTCTTCCTTGCACTGTGGCAGCCTCACCTCCTGCGCCAGCTCTCCTGATTCACCCCCTCTCTCTCTCTGTCCCCACACCCTCTCTCTGTCTCTCTCTGTCTCCTTCTTTCTCCTTTTCTCCTCTGCTCACAGGGTTTTGGGTTTGTAACTTTTGAAACTAGCACAGATGCCGACCGGGCACGGGAGAAGCTGAATGGCACCATCGTAGAGGGCCGGAAGATTGAGGTGCTCAGATAAGTGTGCTAGTGCCGTGCCATGCCTGCGTGTGCGTGTCCCCTGCCCGGGCTATGGGACGCTTGGGGGCAGCTCCGGGTCCCGGGTGCCCTAGGTAGCTGTGCCCGGCGCGTGCATGTGTCCCTGAATGTGGCACGGGAGCATGTGTGTCGGCTGCCAGGAAGGTTGTCGCTTGGCACAAGGAGTGTCTGGCCCATATGAATCTCCCGGGTGCACAGAGAGCCAGGGTGTCAGCTAGGGCTGCATTCTGCCTGGTACAGACAAGTCTGGCAGACCCCCGTGCCCACAGCGCCGCGCAGCCACCCCATGCTCTGCAGGGAGCTTTGGGGCTCTGCCCCGCATGCCGTCCCCACCTGCTCTGTGCTGGGAGGGAGAATCCGCCCGGGGCTCTGCACCTGCAGTGCCAGCAGCTGCCCAGCCCTGGAGGCTTTGATTTCTTCAAGCTTAGCACAGGGATCAGGCTCTGCCCATTTGCCAGCAGCTCCTTGCTGGTGGCCTGGCGAGTGATGGGAAGCAGGGTGGCACATGGCAGAGGGAGTGGGACAAAATGTCCCCAGCAGTGCTGATGGCAGAGAGGGAGCCTGGCAGGGCACAGCAATGCTCCACGGACAAGGAAAACATCATCCAACCAAACAGGGCAGGAGCTCACAGGCAGCATGTCCGGGCTCAGCCTGAGCATGGCACCGCAGCTCTCGGGGCACAGCCACCAGCCTGACCCACGCTCGTAGCTGGAACACGGAGGCTGGAGGTGCAGGCAGGTCTGCGGACAGTGGGGCGGCTGCAGGCAGAGACTTGTCTCATGTCTCTGGTGCAGCCGGCATCCTTTGCTCTGGCATCTGAAGCAGCAGCAACACACGCTGAGCGCAGCCGAGCGGGCCCTGGACCACGGCCTCACCAGCTCTGCGTCCCTCAGGCACTGAGCCCCCGTCCCTCTCTCTCCAGGTGAACAACGCCACAGCCCGTGTCATGACCAACAAGAAAGTGGCCAACCCCTACACCAACGGTAAGGGCCAGCGTCCGGAGAGCAGGGGCTACAGCAGGCAGGGGCACCTCCAGGCACCAGCGCTGTCTAGCTGCCGTGAAGCTCTGGCAGTGAATGCCCTCCACACCTGCAGGCAAATGGGAGAACAGCCGCTCCTGCCCAGTGCAGGAGTGCAGCCCCCCGTGCCCTCCTCCTGCCTGGGAACGGGGCTGTTGCCCCTCAGAGCACCATGGAGACAGTGCCCTGTCCTCACCAGCTCTCCCTGCCCACAGGCTGGAAGCTGAACCCAGTGGTGGGAGCAGTCTACGGCCCTGAATTCTACGCAGGTAATGTCGGGCTGCAGCAGTACCTGCTGCGGGTTCCCCCCAGATGTAGATGTCAGCTCTGCACTGTGTCTGCCACTGCTCTGTGCAGTGAGCAGCTCCTGGCCCCTCTCCCTGTCCTTCACTCCTGCCTGGAGAGTTCCCCCTATCCTATCCCCTTGCCCAGCATCCCCACGGGGCCATGTCCCTGCCAGGCTGAGGGTACAGGGGTGGGCTCTGCCACGGATGCCCTGTGGGGGCTGTGTGGACCTGCTGTGGAAAGCCCACAGGTGTCCCTTCCCTCCTGCAGTAACGGGGTTCCCATACCCCACCACGGGAACAGCCGTGGCCTACCGAGGGGCACACCTACGGGGACGAGGACGCGCCGTCTACAACACCTTCCGGGCAGCGCCGCCGCCACCGCCCATCCCCACCTACGGCGCGTGAGTACCCGCAGGGGCTGCCCATGTGCTGCTCTGGGTCTGCATTGGCATCGCCGGGCTCTCACACGTTGGGAACAGGCTGCAGCTCCTGCAGCAGCTGCCTGACCACAGGCTCTGTCCCAGCCCCAGGCTGCTGCCCTTGGGGTGCCCCACACGCTCACCAGCCTCCTGTGCACCAAGGCACAGGACGTTTTTCTAGCCACGATGGTTGGTTTAAAGGAAACTCTCTCCTGGCACATGCGGCTGTGATGGCATTGGTCACAGACACAACCATGGCCATCTGTGGCCACTTGGCTGCTCCCAGCAGAGATCCTGCCCTGGGATCCTCCTCTGGCACACCCTGCCCTTGGCTGTGCCCTCTGCTTGTCCCCAAGTCCCTGCCCAGAATCCAGACATGCCTTTGGGGCTTGGACAACCACTCCTTGCCAGTCAGCTGCGGTGCTGAGGCAGCTTCCCCCAGTCACTGCCCTCACCCCACTTGGCTCGTCCAGGGGCACTTGCTGGGCTCTGATGCCTCCGCCTCATTTCCAGGGTCGTCTACCAGGATGGGTTCTACGGAGCTGAGATCTACGTAAGTGACACTGTGCTCAGGGCTGGGTCATGACGGGGACCCCGGGCCAGTGCGGGGGGCAAGCAGCCTCATGCGGCTCTGTGGTGGGCTCTGCCCCCCCAGCCCCTTCCCCTGGGAGGCAGCAAGAGCATGAACAGAGTACAGCTCCTCCAGAACGATGTGGGTGGCACGCACCACACAGGAGCCTGTGCCCAGTGCTGTGCCTCTGCCAGCCCCCTTGTAGGGCTGGTACCACACAGGATTTACGGCCTCAGTGCCTTACACCCGCGTTTAACCTCCGTGTCTGAGGAGCCAGTGGCGATATTTCAGGCGGGCGCTGAAGGATTTATCTAACGTGACACCTCATTAAAGCGAGCGGGGAGGTGACATTCTCTTCTCTGGAAATTTAATTTTTTAAGGTTAATGTTTGTGAAAGCCCCTGGGGAATGGTAATGAGGCTGGTGCGTGCCCAGTGGCGCTGGCAGCACCACCCCGTGGGCCCCACCACTACTCTGTGCAGTGCCATGGGGCACCCAGCTGCCCCCAACCCCACCCCCCCAGTGGGTGCAGGCCCTTGACCAGTCTCTCCTCCCTGCAGGGGGGCTATGCTGCCTACAGGTACGCCCAGCCCGCAGCAGCAGCAGCCGCGTACAGCGACAGGTAAGCACCGGGCATCGCGCCTGGGGGAGCTCCATGCCACCCCGTGCACTGCCCACTCTGACACCCCCAGCTTTTGTGTGCTGTGGGACAGGACAGAGTCAGGCACGGGGAGGGTGTCCTGCTAACAGGGACCCCTTGCTCCCCTCAGGGCTGGGCTGGAAAGGGTTGGCACCACTGCAGGGGGAGCAGGGAGATCCCGGGGGACTCACAGGTGCAGCTGGGAGGGAGGGCTCTGAGGGGAGACAGGACCCCAGCTGTTGTCACTAACACCCACCGCTGTGTTTGCTTCTAGTTATGGCAGAGTGTACGCAGCAGCAGACCCCTACCATCACACCATCGGCCCCGCCGCTACATACAGCATTGGCACCATGGTAAGAGCAGCACCTCGGCCTTCCTCTTCTTCCCGGGGGGCTGCAGACAGCCCGGGGAGGGGTCTGGCACAGCGGCCACGGAGCCCGTGGGGCGCAGGGCAGGTGCGGGGGCTGTGGGAGGGGAGTGGGAATGGCGCAGCCCCTGCCCTGGCTCTGTCTGCAGGAGAGGAAACTCCCACCCTGCACCTCTGCCCCACCTTCCCCTCACACCCTGCACAGTCCTGCCCATGCACGCCACTTCCCAGGGGCCCAGCTGCCCCCCACACCATCTGCCTGGTCAGGTTCCAGGACCCCTCTCTCATCCCAGTGCAGGACAGTGTCCCCAGGGCCTCATGTGCAGCCACACACGGGGAGCACTGCAGCCCCTCATGCGCCACAGCTCTTGGCCAGCTCTGACAGCATCAAAGATGAAAAATTGCACTCACAGCTGGGATTTCAAAGCCAACCTGCCTTTTTCTGCCTTTTTTTACTTCCTTGGCACCCCCGGCCCTGGGCAGCTGCTAGCGTGGGGCCACGGGCACTACATCCTAGGGGTTTTCAGCTCAGTGCCACAGCAGGGATGGGGGCAGGCTCCTTGGCAGGCATGGCACAGCAGTGACACATTGGAGGCATATGGCAGCCCCTGGGGCTGTATGGCAGCCCCAGGGCAGTAGCCATGGCCACCACAGAGCCTGGGCAGCACTGGGCACCTTGGCCCTGCCTGCCCCTCACATCCCAAGGACAGCAGCAATTTGGTGTCATTTGAAAGAGGAAAAAAAGAAGAGGAAAAAAGGGAAGATCTAGGCTTTGGCTATCTCTGAATACTGATTGGCTTTTTTTTCATCTTTGATGTTGCAGGCTAGTCTATACCGAGGAGGGTACAGCCGCTTCACTCCCTACTAGCAAGACAGACCCAGCCCCCCCACCACTGCCCCTGATGCTCACTAGCACCAAACCAAACCAGGCAGACAGAGCCGAGGCCGAGCCTGCGGAGGACCCGCGGGTGCTGCCCGGGTGGCCGGGGCTGGCGCCGGGCTCTGTGGGGCCACAGCACCCCACACCCATAGGGTTACCTCAGCCGCTCCATCCTGCTGCCTGCCCGCCACTCCTGCACCATCCGCCTGCCCCAGGGACCGCGGGGAGTGGGGCCAGCCCTCAGCCCCAACAGCACCCTGTTCCCACAGCTGGGGTATGGGGTCCCCCCGCTGCCCTGGCTGGGGTGCAGAGGCCTCATCCCCCTGCGAGGCAGGCGGGGGTGCTCAGCCTGCAGGGATGCTTGCTCCACAGGCGCTGGGGCTCAGGGTGACAGCAGGCCCCCAAGCAGCCCCTCTGCCCCCGTAGGAGAGAGAGGAGCCAGCTGGGGTTGCTGCCAGCTCTGGGGACTGATGAGGCTGGGGTGGGTTCAGGAGCCCGGGGCAGCCGCCTGGGCAGTAGCGCTGCTCTGCGGAGCTGAGTGTGGTGGGCTGGGCTGGGTGCGGGCCAGGGGGCCGGGATGGTGCCCTTGTGCCCCCCGGCCAGCAGCTCGGCCTGAGTGCTCCAGCGAAAGACCTGCCTCTCTTGTTTCTGTTGTAGTGAACCTGTGGCTGTTTCCTTCTGGGACCAGGAAGGGCAAAAATATCCACACACACACAAAAAAAGAACCCCAAAACATAAAAACTAAAAGCAAAGCAACAAAAATTAAAAAAAAAAACCAACAAAAAAACCCAAAAAACAACAAAAAAAAAAGAAACAAAGCCAAGCGGCAGCAGCCAAGTGAGTCCCAACTGTCCACACACACCGAGTGCGCGAGTCCCAGAGGAGCCGCGGCGAGCACCGGCGGTCGGATGCGCCGGAGGGACCCCCAGCGCCCCGGCCCCACAGCCCAGCAGGGAGGGAGCCGGTGCAGGCAGGCGTGAGGGTCCGCGGGGGTCCACGGGGCCCTCACCCGCCCAGGTGCAGCGCCTGGGCACCACGTCTTCCTTTCCCTGGTGCAGCAGCGCTGGGGGTGCCGGCAGAGCGCTGCGCCCTGCCCAGCTCATGGGACCGGGTGACGGGGTGGGGACCTGGCTTCGTGCCACCTGAGCCCCAGCGCTGATGGCCATCAGCGTGTCAAGTGTGCGAGGCCTCAGCTCCAGCGCGGAACTGGGGCGGCGGCGCGGCTGCGGTGCTGAGGTATTGCAGGGGACAAGCCTCTGTCTTTTAAAGGGAACTTTTGTTAAGAGGAGCTTGCAACTCGCTTGTGACCCCTTCCCCTTCTTCCTCCCTCCTTCCCTGCCACCCGCGCTCCCACCCTGCCCGGAGCAGCCCTGACCAAAGCTGGGCCAGGCACTGCCCAAATCCCACTCCCGCTTGCTCTGCGGCACGGGACACGCTCATGGCCACCTGTCCCTGCCTGAGGCAGCGGGATGCCCCCAGCCCAGGGTGTGGGGTCTCGGCCACTGCATCACCCACAAGGGACCCACCCAAGCCACAAGGTTGGGCTGCAGCCGCAGGCACACTGGGTGCGGTGCCCAGTGGCATGGGGCACTGCAGAGCCCATCCCGGGGCGCAGCACCGTCCCGTGCCCTTGAGGCNTATTATTATTATTATTATTATTATTATTATTATTACAAGGATTATTATTATTATTATTATTATTATTATTATTGAAATTATTAATAAAGATTTCTTTCTTCAACCAGGGCGACTCAGGTTTTGACTGGTTGCGCTGCAGGGGCGCGGGGCCGTGGCTGCTACAGTGGATCCGGCCATGCTGGGCAGGGGGCCACAGCCTGTAGGCAAGTGGGGGACCCTTGGGGCCACCAGCCTCGCCATGGTGAGGGAGGTGCTGCATGAGGAGCCCTCTCCTGGCTGGGCCAAGCCCTTCATTCTTCAAGCCATCAGGTAATACGTTCCTGAGCGCATTCCCTGCCTCAGGAGCAGCAGCTCCACTGCTGATATCGGTGTCCCTGGCAGAGCCTGCATTGTGTGGGGACAGGGCTTGGGACCCCACTGCAGGAGCACATGCCTGCTCCTGCCTGCTAATTGCTTGCTCACCAGACTGTGAGAAAATAATTGCTGCTATAAATTTTCTCTCCTCCTCACAAGATGCTCAGGGGAGGCAGCGCAGGCTGGTGGCACTGGGCTGGGTCCACGTTAAAGAGCACAGCGGCCACCCATGCTGGGCTGCTCCTGGGGGCTGCTGCAGAGCCCGTGCTGGCAGCTCCCCACCAGGCTGAGCCCTGAGGGGAGGGGGTGTGGCTGGGCATCTTGGGGTCTTAGGGCAAGTATCCCCAGCCTGTGGGCAGACAGCTTGAGGCAGTGAGAGCTACAGGAGCTGGTGGGGTTCTCAGGGCAGGTGCCTCAGTCTGGGGTCACACATGTTGGGGGTCCCTGCCAGCCACTTGCAGGGTCCTGGCCAGCACCCAGTGGGCCCCCAAAGTGAGGGTTGAGCACAACCACAGGGAAGGGAGAAGAGGGACTCATCAACCCAGGGTGATGAAATGCACCATCCTCTGTGTCCCCCGTCCAGAGCCCACCCACCACACAGAGGAGACATGGCACGAGCTGCACCACAATTGCTTTAATGCCCATCTGAGCTGGTGCCGCTGCCTGGCGCAGAATAGACCAGCACAAGGCGGCCCCAGCGGTCGGGNCACTGGGTGCGGTGCCCAGTGGCATGGGGCACTGCAGAGCCCATCCCGGGGTGCAGCACCGTCCCGTGCCCTTGAGGCTCTGCCACTCCTCAAACCTCACTTTATAGTCTGCAGACACCCCCAACGCCCCAGCGATGAGCTCCCCCTTTTCTATTCCCAGTGTACATAGCCCCGGCCCCCGCCCCCCTGTACAAAGCTCCGTCTATCGCTGTACTGGCTTCTCCCTTACAGCACCCCTGCGCCGCCCCGGCGTGCGGGCTGGCGCCAGCCCGTCCTGTATGCTTAAAAGTGTGACCATTCTAATAAACAGTATTATTATTATTATTATTATTATTATTATTATTATTACAAGGATTATTATTATTATTATTATTATTATTATTATTGAAATTATTAATAAAGATTTCTTTCTTCAACCAGGGCGACTCAGGTTTTGACTGGTTGCGCTGCAGGGGCGCGGGGCCGTGGCTGCTACAGTGGATCCGGCCATGCTGGGCAGGGGGCCACAGCCTGTAGGCAAGTGGGGGACCCTTGGGGCCACCAGCCTCGCCATGGTGAGGGAGGTGCTGCATGAGGAGCCCTCTCCTGGCTGGGCCAAGCCCTTCATTCTTCAAGCCATCAGGTAATACGTTCCTGAGCGCATTCCCTGCCTCAGGAGCAGCAGCTCCACTGCTGATATCGGTGTCCCTGGCAGAGCCTGCATTGTGTGGGGACAGGGCTTGGGACCCCACTGCAGGAGCACATGCCTGCTCCTGCCTGCTAATTGCTTGCTCACCAGACTGTGAGAAAATAATTGCTGCTATAAATTTTCTCTCCTCCTCACAAGATGCTCAGGGGAGGCAGCGCAGGCTGGTGGCACTGGGCTGGGTCCACGTTAAAGAGCACAGCGGCCACCCATGCTGGGCTGCTCCTGGGGGCTGCTGCAGAGCCCGTGCTGGCAGCTCCCCACCAGGCTGAGCCCTGAGGGGAGGGGGTGTGGCTGGGCATCTTGGGGTCTTAGGGCAAGTATCCCCAGCCTGTGGGCAGACAGCTTGAGGCAGTGAGAGCTACAGGAGCTGGTGGGGTTCTCAGGGCAGGTGCCTCAGTCTGGGGTCACACATGTTGGGGGTCCCTGCCAGCCACTTGCAGGGTCCTGGCCAGCACCCAGTGGGCCCCCAAAGTGAGGGTTGAGCACAACCACAGGGAAGGGAGAAGAGGGACTCATCAACCCAGGGTGATGAAATGCACCATCCTCTGTGTCCCCCGTCCAGAGCCCACCCACCACACAGAGGAGACATGGCACGAGCTGCACCACAATTGCTTTAATGCCCATCTGAGCTGGTGCCGCTGCCTGGCGCAGAATAGACCAGCACAAGGCGGCCCCAGCGGTCGGGGTCCACAGGCAGCTCATCCTGCAGTACCGGCTCCACCAGCAGCTCCAGCCGGCAGGACTGTCCGGGCGCAGGCCGCGGCACTGACAGCCCCACAGCACGGAACAGGCAGCCCTGCGCCAGCCCCAGCAGCTGCGGCGCTGTCTGGCCCAGGCGGCACCGGGCACCCTGGCTCAGGACACGGAACCATCTGGCACGGCCAGGCGGGAAGGACCAGCGCAGGGTGAGGCTGAGCGAGAGCTGCTCGGGCTCAGGGCCCTCCTGCCACCAGAGCTGCGAGGCCATCACGCTGTGCACCTGCACTGGGGAGGCTGCCACGCTGGCCGTGTCCAGCACCTGCGAGGGAACCACAGGACTGTCAAGGGCAGGGCAGGCACCTACTCCCCTTCCCAGAGCAAGGGTGGCACCAGGGCAGGTGTCTCCACCCAGCAGTGGCAGGCACCCACCCGGACCTCCCCGAGGAGGCAGGTGAAGGATGTCTTCTCCAGGCTGGGCTGCTGGCGGGACACGATCACAGAGAGGTCTCGTAGGCTGCAGTCCTGCAGCTCCAGCTCATAGCACCTGAGAGGGAAGAGGCAGAGCAGGAATGGTACCAGGGAGCCCATGCCTGCCTGTGGACACAGGATGCAGGCAGGGCACTCACCGGCTGGTCCAGCCATGGGAGCCACGGTGGCAGGCAGCGAGCAGCTTGGCGAGGCCAGGCGGCGGTGCTGGCAGGAACCGGGGGTAGTGCCGGCCATTGGGCTCTGCCGGAGGGAGCCAGGTCAGGGGGCGAGGGACTGAGCTGGTCCCACGCTCCACAGCAGGTGCTCACTGCAGAGAGCATGGGGGGACAGGGTCCTCACCGGGCAGGAAGGTGGGGTTGCCCTCAAGGCAGATCCCTGAGTCCCAGGTGGTGACCTCCAGTGCCACTGTGAAGTCATCAGGCTGTGGCCCCTCCAGCTTGTAGAGCAGGGTGAGGAAGAGCTTGGGGGGGGCCGGCATCTGCAAAGAGAAGAGGCTGATGACCCCAAATCCACCCAGAGAGAGACAGAGACAGAGAGAGAGACAAAGAGAAGGTACATTGGGTTAGGTGTGCTGGGCAGTGTGGGCAGAGCCTGGGCACACTCGCCACAAGGCCCTGGGGCCACACAGCTCAGGCCATGCAGGCCATGCCGACATGGTGCCGGCCCAGTGCTGAGGAGGGGGCAAAGGGCTTCGCCCCAACTCACCGGACAGCCACGCGCTCCTCGCCGGGGGGGATGGTCCCCTGCAGCTGCAGGGAGCTGCCCCCGCACCAGGCGTCCTGCAGGCAGCAGCTGGTGCTCAGCCTGCCCTGGAGCTCCGGGTACAGTGGCTGGATGTCCTGCGCGCTCAGGTTGTACCAGGGCCCAGACTCTTCATCCTACAGCACAGGGAGAGCTGAGCTGGGGGAGCTGAGAGCAGGGACACCCCTGCTCAGTCCAACCAGAGCAGAGCTGTCACCCTGCACCCACCTTCCCATCCAGGAACGTGCTGGTGCCCATGCCCAGGCTGAAGGAGGTGGTGAGGGGCAGTGTGCAAATGCTGTGCGTGGGCAGGTACTCAGCCAGCGAGCCCCAGAACCTGGAGGCAAAGGTGGGCGTCAGGGCAGAGACCCATGCTATGGTTGCTGCCCTGCATGGCCTCAGGTATCGCCTCGGCTTGGGGCAGAATGGGGCCAGCTGGCTCCTGGCCAGCAGCCATGGTGTCCTGACAGCCACAGTGTCCCGGCAGCTGTGAACCGCCACCCCACAGCCTTCCTGACCCAGGGCACTCCTAGCCTCATTCCACCCCCAACACCTGCCCTGCTGAGCTGCCCTCACCTGTTCTCGTTCTGCAGGAAGTTTTCCTTCCCCAGGTGCTCATAGACCCAGCCAGGAGCGAAGATGGCTGCAGAGAGGCCATACTGGCGGATCAGGCGCAGGGACTGTAGAAATGAGTGGTGAGCAGCATGGGCCAGGCCAGGTAGTCACCTTGTCACCTGTCCTGTCCCTGCTCCCCCCAGGTTCCACTGGCCCCATGGTGGAGTAGGACACCACAGGGATGTGCTGCAGCAGCTCCCTCTCTAGGGATGACAGCTCTGGGATCTTCCAGCTCCCTCTTCATGCACGGCCAGCAGCTCTGGGATCCCTCACTCCTCACCAGTTCATCCCCAGGTTAGCAGCCCCACACAGCACAGCCCAGCAGGGCCATCAGTGGGAGCTCAGAGCCCTGTGCCGAGGGAGGTCCAGGGTCACACTCTGGCCCAGCCCTGTCACACCCACCTTGTCAGTGTCGAAGCCACCACCAATCACATCCCCACGGGCAAAGACATCAACACCGACATAGACATCGTTTTGGCGTGGCCCGGCAAGCCGGTGCGTGTGCTCCAGCTGCTCCTCCTTCCAGTTGTAGTTGGTGAACAGCCCGTCACAGGCATCAAAGAACATCCTGGGGACAATGGTCAGAGTGGCAGGGTAGACGCTGTGGCCACACACAGCCTTACCAAGGGCCGTGCAGGTTGTGCCTGACCGCTGGGTTTGGGGTGGGCTCATGCCCCCTGCTCGGGACAGTTTTGCCAGCCTCACCTATTCTCATCATTCAGCTCATTCTGCCACCTCAGAGCGCCATCCTTCAGGACGCTGTCGTACCAGATCACCAGTCCTCCCGGCACGGCACTGTGCACTTGTGCCGTCAGGTCCCGCAGGAAGAGCGGCAGGTTCCCCACCGCTGCCGCCTGTCAGGAGAGAGCAGGCACAGGTGGGTGAGGGCACAGGGTGGGGGGCTCCCCATGGGAGCAGCACAAAGGCAGGGAGGTGGACAGGGAGAGGCAGCGAGGCAAGCAGGGCTCCCACGACTCACGCTCAGCGTGTTCTCTATGTTGATCAGCCAGCCGTCGAAGCGGTAGTGCTGCGCAATGCGGGCCAGCTGCTCGGCCACGGCGCCGTACGCCTCCTCCCCGCCGGCCAGGAATGCCTCACACAGCTTCTCCCCATCTGCCCACTCTGTGATGAATGTGCCTGAGGAGGCAGTGAGGGCAGCGTCAGCTGTACATCCTGGTGAATCCACCTCATTCCCGGGGCTGCCCCAGGCTCAGCCCTGCCCTCACCCAGCACAGGGACGCCGTTCCGGTGTGCTGCGTTGGTCCAGACCACAGGCGGGATGGTGACAGTGTGGTGGCTGAAGTAGACAAAGATGTCGATGTAGCGCCAGTGGTAGAAGACATAGGGGTTGCGTGTGGCTGAGCCCTGGATGAACCTGCAGAGAGGGAAGAGGGTTGGGCAGTGCAGGAAGGACGCTGACAGATGCTGTGGGGCTGGGTAGGAGCCTGACTCACAGCCAGGAGCTGGGCAGAGCTGTGGCGCTGAGCCACCTCTGAACATCCCAGCCCAAGCAAGGTTCCCCAAGCACTGGTGCCAAGAGCCAAACACCCCATCCCTGCTCACCTGCGGCTGAGCAGGCAGGAGACATGTCAGGCAGAAACAGAAGTGCTTTGGGGTTTGAGATGTTGAGCTCCACTGTCACACCTCCCTTCCTAGCTTCTTGTCACACCTAGCCCGTACCTGTCCTCCAAGTAGCCGCCATGCATGTCGTGACACACCAGTGTCCGGGGCCTCCTGCTGTGGAGTGGGGGCTGGCGCTTGGCCAGAGGCACAGCTGACACGTTGAACTCATCGTTGCTGTTGGGCTGCCAGGCCAGCAGTTCCTCCAGTCCGGACAAGAAGAAGCTGATGGGCTCCGTCGTCTTCGTGTCGAAGTACTTTGCTGGGAACGATGGGGAGACAGGACAGGGTCAGCCATGAGCGCTGTCTGTGCAGCACGGTACCGTGCCGACACTCTGCCCATCCCGGCGGGCCCTCCTCAGGGTGCCTCACCTGGCAGGGGCTGCGGGCGGTCGCTGATGGTGTCGTGCAGGACAGTGGTTCCCTGGATGTCCGCCGCCGGCTGGAAGCTGCCCCGGGAGATGGGTGAGGGCCGGGCTGGGCCAGCACCGCGGCCAGCGCCGACCAGGCCCTGCCAGCCCCGGCGCCGGTCCCCATCCCGATCCTGGTCCCGATCCCCATCCCGGTCCTGGTGCCGGTCCCCATCTCCATCACCGTCCCCGTCCCCATCCCGGTCCCGGACACGATCGCGGCCTCGGCCCCGGCTCCCGCCATCCACCTCCGCCGCCGCCGCCCGGCCCGCTCCGCCTCCGCCGGCTCCTCCGCTCCGGCCCCGGCCTCAGTCCCCGTCCTCTTCNCGACTCTCCCGGGGGTGCGGCCCCGGAGCTCCGCCCGCCCCGGCCCCGCACCGCCCCCGGCACCGCCCGCGCCCGTGTCCCGGGGTGGGACGGGCCGCGTGCCGTGGGATAAGTACGTGTGTCCTGGGATGGGACATGTGTCCCGAGATGGGCTGCGTGTCCTGGGACAGGGCCACATATCTTGGGATGGATTTTGTGTCCATGGATGGAACATGTGCCCTGGGATGGGCTGCACGTCCCGGGAAGAAACCACAGGCCTCTGAATGGATTGTGTGTCCTGGGGTAGAACATGGGTCCCAGGATGGGAATCCGTGTGCTGGGATGCAACCTGTGTCCATAACAGGCCCTGCTGTACAGTCTGGGCTGGAGATGGTACCTGGTCCCCGGGGGCCAGTGTGGCCAAGGAGCTTTGCCCATGCCATGGGACAGGGCTAGGGCCCTGGGCTGATGCCCCCACCCCACAGGCACAGCAATGAATGGCCTGACCAGCCTCACTTGGCCCCCACCATCCACCCTCTCCCCACATGTGGGGCCAGGGCTCTATTTAAGGTCATCCTGAGTCCTCCCCAGCCTGTTCCCCTCCCTCCTGTGCTTGGGTTGCTGGTTTCCAGCTGCAGCCCTGCTCAGCCCAGCCACGGACCCAGCTTCATCTCAGACCTATCTCCTCTCTGTGGATGTACCAGATAACCTGGACTCCTGACAACCCTGCCACCCTTCCCAGCCTGTCCCGTTCCCAGGCTGACAGTTCTGTCACTGCACTCAGCTCCTGGCCCTTGGGGCGCAGCTGGCCCCTGCAGTGCCTGACACAGGTCTCCCGGCTCTCCAGGGACAGTTTGTTCTTCCCTCTCCACCCCAGCTCAGCAGCACCACGCCAGCCCACAGCTCTCGGGGAGCCCCTGCACCCCAGGAGCAGAATCCTGCCCTGAGTCCCTCGGAGCCTCCACACAGATAAAGCAAGAGGACACTGAGGGGGTGAGCAAGGCTGGAAACGTGGGGTGTTTAATGTCACACGAGCTGAATGGGGGGGTCAGCATGCTGGCCCACACTACTGCTGCATCTACACAAACATGAGGCCTGGCCAGCAGATAACCTAATGGAAGAGGAAGTGGCTGAGGCCAAAGGCCCCACGCCCAGGGCTGCTGGTGGGGAGCGAGCCCTTCCTGAGCAGAGGCTGCGGCGAGCAGTGGCGGGATCTGCAGAGGGAAGTGACGCAATTCGCTCCCCACAGGGGTACCCAGCCCTCCACTGCGACACCTGCACTGCGGAAGGAAAGAGGGCCCATAGTGGTTTATTGCCTTTCCTGATGGTGCTGAGCACCTTCTGCCCATTCCAGCCGGGGAGCACGGCCTGGGGCGAGGAGGAACATGGTGCAAGCGTCTGCCCTTCCCCGCACTGGGGCACCAGCAGTCACACCAGGTTCCGCTGGTGCCAGCTCAGCCAGTGCCACGACAGGCTGTGGCTGGCAAACCCAGCTCTGGAGTGGGGAGAGGGGGTGAGCTCCCTGCCCACCCCAGGTGAGCAGCTGCTTCCTGTTCACTAATGTGGCAGGGGCTTAAAATTGCTCCAACTCTTCGGGTGTGTCTGGTTGGCCTTGAGGCGCTGGAGTGAGGGAATTCACACACTGGTGCAGCTACTGGGGGTAATGGCACTAGGGTGACTAACAGCATAATGGGGGTGGCACTCCTGGGATGAGAAGGACAGGGGCTCCTTGGCCACCTGGCCTGGCACAGGAGGAGCGGGAGGGGCCTGGTGCTCAGGGGTCCCCACTGTACTTGATGAGGTGGCCGCTGAAGGTGATGTAAGTGTCGTACTCATCGCTGAAGACGGCGTTCTCACGCTCGCCCTTGTAGAGCCGCACCCAGACCTCATCCTGCTCCTTCAGCTCCAGCATGACGCTCTGGCTCTGCATGATGCTACGGTCGCTCACCTGGGCATAGAGGATCACCACCTCCGCCCCGTTGCACATGATGTGCAGGTACGTCTCCTTCTGGTTCCAGGTGTGCACATTGAGGCTGAAGTAGTAGATCCCGGGAATGTAGCAGTAAAACTTGCCCGTGAACATGTTGAAGTGGTCATAGAGGTTGACAAACTCCGTGTCGAAGATGAGGGTCTGGTAGTAGTCGTTACTATGCAGGGGTTTCTTGCGGCCCACGGAGAAGGCGGCGTAGTGGCTCTTGCAGCGCTCCCCGGGGGCACCCATGCTGCCCTTCTGTCCCTTGGGCCCTGCATGGCCCCTGCTCCCGGCCACCCCTGTCTTGCCGAACTTGCCCTGCATGCCACGCTCACCGCGGTCCCCCTTCTCTCCTGGGCAGAGCAGGAGGGAGAGTTGGGCTGTCAGGCAGGGGCCAGCGCTGAAACCGGCGCCCTGAAAACCCCGTCCCCAGAGATGGATGGAGGGAGCAGGGACCCACCAGTCCTGCCCCTGCCCCTCCCCAGGCTCTGATGCTGCAGGGGCCACCAGAGCAGGGGCTGTTCACACCCTGGTGTGGCTCCTGCCCTCTGTCTGTGCAGGGCACAGGAGCACTGGCATCACCCCAGTTTCTCGCTCCCAGTCTGTGCAAGAGCTGGCACTGTGAGCCAGCAGAGCACTGGACCTGGGGCAGTGCTGACAGCATAGCGTGGGTTCCTGCCTGCCCTCACCTTTCAGGATGGTCATGTTGATCTGAGGCATGGGCTGGTACTGGGGGTAGAAGCGCTTTTCAGGTGGGGGGCAGCAGCGGACACAGCGGGGCTGTGGGGGCAGCCCCTCCTGGACGCCGTCAGCCTTCTGCTCCTGTGTGGCCCTGGCAAGGCAGAAAGCAAAGCACAACAGGGAGCTACAGGGGGGCGGGGGCCCTCTGCGGTGCCAGGGCTGCCCTGGCCCCCACTGTAGAGCACCCTGGATCTGGGGTCCCCTCACCTGGCAGCTTGGTGCTGGGATGGGGCCTCATTGGGGTCTGTCCACCATCGCTGGTCAGGGATGGAGCCGGTCTGGCTCCCCACAGGGCAGGGCAGCAGGAAGATGAGCAGGACACCATGCACCCACAGCCCCTCCATGCCTTGGCAGTGCCCTGTGAGGTGCCAGGGACAGCTGAGGGGGACAGGAATGCGGAGATGCCCAGCCCAGCCATGCCCCAAGCTGTCCTGGGACAGGACCTGTACATTGCATAGCCCCAGGCTTCTGGCTGGGCTGTGGGACACAGTGTTACCCCAGTGAGCACCTGGGGAGACCATGTTGGGGCAGTTAGGGGGCTCTGAGCTCACCAACATGAGGGCCGGGGCCTTGCAGCCCCTGAGCCCTGGCACATACAGCAGAGGGGATTACCTCGGGAGCTGAGAGTGGAGCAGAGCAGCAGCCTCTGACCGGCCAAGTCCTGGACCAAGCGCTGCTGCTCCTGCTCAGCCTGGCTTCAGCTGCCTCCCATGGATGCCCAAGAGCAGCAATTTAGGGTGTCAGCACCTGAAAAATTACAGACAGCTCCAGATGCCATGGGGCAAATATCGGGGTGCAGCCCTGCCTGTGTGTGGGACCCCAGCTGGGCCCAGAGAGGGTGTCTGCACACAACTCCTGCGAGGGGCTCCAGTGCCCTGGGGGCTGCCAGCCCAAGGGTTTGCAAGGGGACAAGACCCGCTCCTCCAAAAAGAGGGATGTGGGCTGGCAGCCCTACCTGGGAGCTGGCTGCCACAGGGAGAAGCCTTTCTGAGAGCCCACATCCTGTGTGGGGCCAAAACTAATATTTGCAGTGGTGGTGGCACTGTGGCCCAGCCCGGGCACTTCATGGCCCCTCCCTGTATTATCGAAACCGTATCTGCTGGAGACGTGGGGCCGGGCACGCAGCACCTCGCCCTTTGGCCCCGAGACACCAGGACAGCCTTGGCCAAACAGGGGTGTAGCACTGCCCAGCGCTGGGCATCCCGTGGCAGCAGGGTCAGAGGTGGTGCTGGGTCACGGAGCCTGCCGGGATGGGGATGGCTGCTACCCAGGCTGCCGTCCCAGCCAGGTGCCTCCCTGGGTTGGGACATGGGTGTGGCATTTGCCATTCTCCCCTCCCAAACACCTCCCGTGGCACCGCCTGGCTCTGCCAGCATCCCAGAGCACCGGTCCCAAGGTGCAAAGGGCCCTCACAGCCCTGTCCTGTGTTCTGCAGCTGAGCCAGGCCATGAATAATTGAGGCAGAATCCTGTTGTTTCGGTGAATGCCTGCTCTCACAGCGCCGGAGTCCCCAGTCAGTGATCGGTGGCTGTCACCATTGTCCCCAGGTGTGGGGTCTGGGGACCATTCGTGCTGCTGCAGAGGGTGCGGAGGGCGTTTGAGGCCGGGCGCGGATGCCTGGATTATGAGTCACTGGAGCTGGGAAGGGGCGGAGGGATCGGGAAAGGCTCCAAAGGGCTTTTCCTGCTGCTCAAACCCTCTGCCGAGGGCCTGGCCCCTTCATACACTTCCGAGTGCCTCTGTCTCTCCATCTCTCACCCCGTTGTCTCGGTGCTGCCAGGTGTGGAGGGAGGCAGGGGAGAAGCGGGTCCGTGGATAGAGACGTGGAGGAGGCCAGCCAGGGGCTTGTGAGCAGCTATCACCCACAGGAGCCTTGGCCCTGGCTCTGCTCACCCTGTCTGGCCTCCGGCTGTGCCAGACGCACAGCACTGGACATGGCATGGAGCATGCCGGGGGTTTGGGAAGCCTATGGCATTCCCTCAGCTCTGGGACCATCAAACCAGGCTTTCCTCTGGGACCTGGAGCAGGCTTGGCCCTGGGGAAAACGCAGTGTCACAGGGAACTGTTCCAGGACGAGAAACCCTTCACCAGGAAGTTCCCATGGTGGAAGGCAGTGCTTCCCAGTCTGTCAGGAGCAGAGGCAAGTGTACGGTGGGTGCAGGGTGCTGTCAGCAGCACGCAGGGATCGCTGGGCCCCCAGCATGTCCCCCCTGCACCCCGCAGGTGCGCTGGATGGCAAGTGCCCACCTGCACAGGCACACGCGGCTCTGCCAAAGGACATGGGTTTTCTGTCAGGGTTGGATGCTCTCCAGGAGCAGTCAGAGATTTAAACTCTGATTTAAACAGACTGGGACTGCAATCAAAACATCCCAAAATACATTCCAGATGGAGATAAAGACTAGGATGAAACGGAACAAGCCCTAGGGGAGGGATGAGGGGCTCGGGGCAGGGTGGAGGCAGCAGGACCTGCATTCCCAGCTCACCCTCTCCCCTCAGGGTGGTGGATACAAACTTCCCTGCACCAGAACCACTGTGCTTCTGGGGTCGTGCTGGTGGGCCAGGTCCCCCCTGTTCTGCTGCAGATGCTGGAATGGTTGCAGAGCCCTTTTCTTTTTCCCTGGAGCAGGGCAGACCTGGCAGGCGGCAGAGTGGGGGCTGCATGGGGCAGATGTGGGGGAGGACCATGGGGTAGTTGCAGTCCTCCAGCTCCTGTAGCACCAGCAAGACGTTGTGCTGGGGACCCCAACAGCCCCTGTGACCCCCAGAGAGATGCCGAAGGTGGCCCAGCATGGGCTTGATGTGTTCGTAACGATGGGTTTTTTGGGAACGCAGGTGGGGCAGGGCTGGGAGGGATCTGTGTCCTCCCAGAGCCGCGGTGGGTCGGGCTGTGCCCTCAGACTACTGTGAGGCTCAGCCGCGTGGTCCCCACTGCTCCTTCGCAGGTAGGGCAAGGGCCTCACTCGACCGGGGGGCACAGGGAGCGGTCCGCCTCGCTGGACGTGAGCCAGGACACCGAGTCCTTGTCGAGGCGGAGCCGCCTCCCGATGCCTCGGCAGCGCAGATGGGCGCACAGCCCGCTGCAGCTCCGGGGCGGATCGTCAGGCCTGCGGCGCCCTCCCAAAGCTGCCCCCCACCTACCTCTGGGGCAGGGCCTCTCCCTCCGCGGCGCTGCCTTTGCTGCCCTAGAGCATCGCCCGGGCCAGCGCAGAGCCTGCCCACGGCCGATCGCTGCCTCCCGCTCCGGAGCCGCCTCTCCTCGCTCGGCCTGGGCGGAAATACACTTTTTGGAAGCGCAGGAGGCAGCGAGGCGCGGGACGAGGCTCGCAGCCCTCCCCCGCCAGATGTGCGCCCGCGGCCGCCTTAACCATGTGAGCTCCCGGACCGGCCGCCTCAGCCATCTGGGCTCCGGGGCCGCCGCACCGGGCCGCGGACG
Source organism: Dicrurus megarhynchus (assembly GCA_013399195.1). Classification (NCBI taxonomy): domain Eukaryota; kingdom Metazoa; phylum Chordata; class Aves; order Passeriformes; family Dicruridae; genus Dicrurus; species Dicrurus megarhynchus. The sequence goes on along the minus strand of VXAD01012661.1, from coordinate 635 downwards.
GGGAGCGGAGGCAGCATGTGCCAGCGGCTCCCCGGAGCCGGTGCGGGGCCCGGGATGCTGGACCGTGCCCCACGCCGGCAGCGCCGAGGCCGTTCCCAGCCCCGAGGGCACCACGACCAGCACAGCCCCACCGGGCTCCAGCCTTTGACAGCCGGACACGCACACGGGTCCCAAGGCCCGGGGCTAGGTCTACCCCGCTCCCCCACCCCGAGCGGCGGCGGGACATAGGGGGCAATCAGGGCAAGGACAGAATATGTTGCGGGCTGGGACAGGGCAGCACTGGGGTCATGTCTGCCGGGCAACCGGGCTGTGCCCACCCCGCAGAGCCGGCTCGGCCCCCGCACTGTCCCCGCC
>VXAD01012658.1:1614715-1638885 GCA_013399195.1 Dicrurus megarhynchus | reverse complement strand
GGCAGAGATTTTAACAGGACTCTTTCGTATGCACAGTATTTTGTTCGGTGAAGGTGAAGTGGGCTGAAACCCAGAGAAAGCAACCAGAAGGCACAGAAAATTCACTGCAGTAAATAGACAAATTGCAAGGCATGTTCTATGTTGACCTCACACACATTTTAAAACAAATACTTAAGGGTGTGCAGTGTGTATAGCATCGGTTTCTCCTTTCTGGCTCAAATTCTGCTCTGGATTGGCAGAGGAGAAAAAAACCCCAAACAAACCTGCTTGAATATACAAAAAGAATTTTATTATTTTTACTAAAGATCACAGCTATTGCCATCTTCAATACCTATCTCTAAACCCCAGGGCCCTTCTTATGCCAGGCCCTCAGCCGTCTTTTCCTGATGCAGGAGCACGTCCCCACAAGCCCCAGGAGACCTTAATTTCTATCAAGAGGCATTTGGATCTAAGAGATGTATTGTGTGGCAGGGATCTCATCCTGTGCAGCATCGCAGGCACTCCCTGCAGAAGCCCCATGTCCACATCCCCTACTCACTCTGATCTGCAGTTAGAGCAGTGGCTCTCTCATGGACCAAGTGCAAGGTTAAGCTCAAGGCCACAGGCATCCTCAGGTCACAGTCTCCCTGTAACAGTGGCTGTCCCACTTTCTGTGTGTCTGGAGCAGCATCAGTACAATTAATGGGCCAGGGAGAGAGAGAGTTACTGTGTGCCTGCTGGGAACTCAGCTTCAAACCCCCAGCAAAAGAGTAACTAAATAAAGTGGAACAGCTTCCCTGGGAGCAGACACCCTGCATCCCCTCAGCCTGCCCAGCAGCTCTGTATTAGGGCACTCCTCTCCTTTGTGCTGAAGTCCACCCCCCAAAAGACACGCAAAGAGATCTAAATCTGTTTCTTTTTCCTTTACTGAACCGAGCAACAAGGACATCCTTTTATTTATTTATTTTATTTTTTATAAAGAAGGAGGTATGTCACTGCAGACTTTTGCCCAAGGCCCTGAATTGCAGGGGGCCTGTGCCACCAGCCCAGAGCTGGGCAGGTCACTATGTAGGACAGGGGGGACCCAGGCTTTCAGCTTTTACCTGACAATTTCTCATTTAGAACTTGCTGGCTTCTTTTTTGGATCCTCTATTTTTGCTGTGACATCTGGGCACTTGCTGCAGTCTAAGAGTCTTCTGAACAAAGAAATATATGTCTTGAGAGGCCACGGCCCACCCACTAATTGCCTATGTCTCTACTATGCAACATCTAAAATAATATTTTACAAGGGGTTGGATTATAAAATCTGTGACACAGAATTAAAAGATTATTTTTCTATACCACTTTAACAGGAATTTGTAGATTTGTGTTGAATACTATGAAACACTTCAAAGTTGAAGCACTACTTGTAGCTTCTATTTTGCTTATTCATGTTTATAAGAAATATTTGGCTATTTGAACATGTTTTCCACATCAATTCAAGCAAATTTGTTTAAGTTAAAAGTTTAAATCTAAAGCATATATAAATCTAAACTAAAAAAAATACTGCTATGCTAATAATTTTACCTACCTTTCTAAGCATCTTTTGCTTAAAATATTTATAGTCTGGTTATATTCCAGTATAATTTTTTAGACATTACAGAGCACTTATTTCACTTCAGTGTGATTTAGTTAGCTTTAGGACTTTAGTTAGTCCTAAAAATATTTAATTTCTGTGAATCCATAGTGCAAAATGGGATTCAGAATCTCCCTGTGCAATACTAGCCAGCTTGGGCAGCAGTCCTCACAGAAGGGACAAATGGAGAGCGCCTAAGCTTATCAGGGATGAACAGAAGAGGAAAAAGCATCTAATTAGAGGTACTTGAAGGTCCATGTGTGCTCTTCAAGCACGAACCTTCTTCCACAACTGCATGTCTAAGAATGACTTCCCTTTCCATTAAAAAAAGAAAGAAGCCAAAAAAGAGAAAGAAAAGCCACAGAGACTGTGTTTGCCTTCAGTAAGAGCCAACAGCAGAGGTGTCAGAGGCCTGATGAGGACACAGGAGATGCGGGCAGGATTCACCTGACTAAATGTGGAAGTCTCCCACGTCTGAGCCAACCTCGGTCCCATTCTCAGTCAACATAACCAGTGAATCCTACAGTAAATGCTTTAATATTTGGTCAGAAGGATCACACACCAGATCCACCAGATGAATTTGTTCTACCTCCTTTAAAACAAAATAGGACCCTAATGCACTCATGCAGGCAGAGATAATTATCCCTACACTACAAATTGGGAACTGAGGTCAGAAAAATGAGGGGCCATCTCTGCTCTATTCAGCTTGGATGAAGACCATGAATTCCTATGTCCCTCACCTCCAAAACAGCTCCTGTAACCCCTAGAAGGGAAATGGCAGGTTCACCTATTAAAGCTGTTCCATGACCCTTGAGCCAGTCACTCCGACAAGAGAGTCAGACCCCATCTGCAGTTACTGAAGGCTATCTAAGGAGACAATTAGATTCAAATTTCACCTATTCTGAATCACAAAAGGTGAGGGGTTTATGCCAGACAGAGGAGCTCTAACCAGTGGGATCTCCTGGCTGCACTGGGTCTGTGGACCCAACTAGAAGGAAATATTCCAAGGGGCCGTAAGAATCCAGATATCCTGGAGTATGCAGGGGAGGCTGGGCTTTGTAAATGCCAGACCCTCAGCAGTATCACCCCCACCACCATCCCCCAAACCTCACAGGCTGGCCACCTTCCAGACCTTCCTGACTGCTACAACCACCAAACCTCTGCAGGGTGATGCCCCTCTGGGCTCCACCCAGGACACAAGCTCTGAGAATGGCACGGGCTGGAACACAGACACGCTGTCCTCGCTCCTGGAGATGTGCATGTGCATCCCCCCCGGAGCACACCTTGCTCCTCTGGGACCTGCAGAACCGAGGCCTTAGTAACGCCCCGTGCTGGCAGGTCAGGCTACACAGCTTCATAGCAACAGACACGAAATTAAAACAGTAAAATATGCAGGAGGACTCAGTGCATACAGAATTATTACCCAGAAACACTTTTTATTTAGAAAATCAGCAGCAGCTATTTTGTGTGGGCGCAAAATGAAAGGTGAAGAGAAAGATGAAAAGCAAAAGGAACTGAGGAAAAGGAATAGGGACAAAAACTGCCACAACTGTATTTGTTAGATTCTGTATTAGAGAAGATCTCAGAAACCTTAGTGTCACAAATGAAATTATGAAATGCACATATAAGAAAGGGAGAAGAGTGCGATTGAAACTGTACAGGAAACAAATGTTGCATACGGTTGGATTTGAATGTCAGGATGGTTATAATAGCTGCTATCAGATGTGGGATGGAAGTGAAGCATTCAAAGCATGTGCTTACATCTGAGAAAGATGCTTCCTCCCTTTTTATTGACAAGGTGATGTTTTAAAAAAAAATCAAAAGTTTTCCAGAAGCACAAGTAACTGACCACTGTGTATCTGCTCTTTGCCAAATATTGAGCAGCTTAAGGATCTAATGCTCAAGTTAAACCCCTCCTCATCTGGTTTAAAATACTCAGGGAACCTGGGCTTTTGCTCTTCCTCTTTTCACTTGCAAGCTCCTCTGCACCTGTCAGAGAAACTATGCTCTACACTTATCAATAAACATGATCAGATCAAGAGATTCCTTGTTATTAATTAAAGTAATTAGGGGGAGGACTACTGGTCAGTCACAGGCAAGATGTTCCATCATTTGGTATCAACTCAATTCACTTGGTCCATCTTCAGAACCTTTTTTTTGTTCTATGATCAATTATTTAAAGTACACTGAACCTGGTGTAGCTCATTTCCTAATTTCAGCATTCTTATGTATGTAACACCAGTCACATAACTAAGTAATTGAATTTTCCTAGGAGTGGAAGCATGAATTTCCCAATTTCACCACTCAAGTATGGTTATCACTGATTGCAAGATGGGAACACAGTGTTCACTGATTAAATACTTCATTTGCAACCGGGTTAAATGTTCTTTGACATACCCTTGTTCTTAATTATCCCTCCCCCAAGAAAAGGGGCAGTCTTGGAATGTGGGTTATGAAGTGCTGTTAAATAAGTTACAGCAAAAAGACAGACACCGATCTTCTTATTTCTCTTACCTCTGTGTGATTCTGCTTTTAAAATGAAGAATGCCAATTTATTTTAAGGATGAGTCAAGGCAGTTTGCTGTCTCCAAATACAGGTTTTCCATTGGTTTTGGTTTGTTTGTTCGTTTTTTCAACCAACCAGTGTGACTTTGCGTTAGAATACATAGTACACCATCAGCATTTTGAGAAGTGTTTCAACATAATAGGTAGATGTCCTGGCCAGTAGCTAAAAAGATTCATGAATTTCTCTGTGCCATAGAAATTGTTCAAGTTAGCACATTCTGTAACTTGGTTTTTGTATTCTGTACTGTTGTTCCTGAACAACAGGGACAACAGATCTATTATTTTCCTACTGCTTGCAGAAATTTGGTACAGAGAATAAAGAAAAGTCATAGAAATACCAGATACAATGCTCTTGGATAAATGCGCTGGTAAAACACATCTTTCTAATGTTTTATCAAACTTTCCAAGATAAAAAAAGTCTTATCATTACAAAATGCAATCAGAAAAAAGCTCTTGACAGTGAAATAAATTTCCAGAATTTCCTAAGACAATCCTTTCACAGAACTTACCCACCAACTCATGTTTTTCAAGTAAAGCACATACACACACATTCATCAGAGTCAGACACTCTTATTCCCACACTGTCATACTGAAATGAGGGAGTGAGTTGACAAAAGACCTGTAAAATAATACAGCTGGACATCAGGAATATAACCTAAATCAGAGCCTTAATGTTTTGTGACTGCCTTTAGAATACAGACACATATGGAAGTAAAGTAGCAATATGGATTAATTTATCTGCTAATTTTATACTAATGGATTAACTAGTCACTACTCCTTGCTTTCACAGGGGACTCCCAGAAATAAATTCCTGGACATTTAGTGTCCTGGAATCTAATCCTCACACACCAGACAATTAAAAAAAGAATAAAAAAACCCCAAACTTCAGGAAGAGCATTATGTTTTAACAACTACACATTTTTAATATATAAAACATATTTTGCAGCTAACACTTGCATTTCTTGTCCAATCTGTTTGTCTTATTTAAGCTCTAGTATTAATATTTCCAGTTGTCTAGGGTAATTTCCCTAGCCTCCTTTTTGATCACTATCAGCTCCAACACTGACTAAAATAGCACCTGCACATATTGAATACTCACAACCAAGTAAGGGCAATCCATTCTGCTCCACCTGTCTCTCCTAAAACTCCTAATAGTTATAAAGCCTTCAGAGACTAATCTGTTCAGACTGCGGCACCCTACCCCAAGGCTCATTTATCACGACTTAATAAATTCACCAGGAAGAAGTAGGAACCACATATTGAGTACAAGATTACTTACTTTGCCTTGAAGTTAAATGACATTTTCAATTGAATAGTGATTGCTAAAAGACTTTTTTTTTTTTAATATACTTTCATTTTTATGAACTTACGTGGCCAAGAAAGGGCAGGAAAAACACAAATTGTGCCTTGCAACTATGTAACTACAGATCTGGCTGATGCACTATTTAACGGAAAAAAAAGTCCAGCAACACAAGATTACAGAATCACTGGGAGGTAGAAAGGACCTTTGGAGACAACCCAGTCCAATTCCCCACTCAAGCAAGTCTATCTGGAACAGGCTGTCCAGGACCATATCCAATTGAGTTTTGAATATATCCATGGATGGAGATTCCACAACTTCACCAGGCAACATGTGCCAGCGTCTGACCACTGTCTGACAAAAAAAAGTGTTTTCTTGTGTCCAGATGGAATTTCATGTTTTCAATTCGTGCTCATTGCCTATTGTCCAACAAATGCAGGTACTCTGTGTGGTGAAAGCCTCTGAGATCTTCCCATCAATCTGAACAGAAAAAAGTTTTAATGTCCAAACTCCCACTGATGACCCTTCTTGAAACATAATCCATAGCAGTTCAATGACACTGAAATCCCAAATATTGCTATTTTAGCCAGATTCAGTCAGATGCATTATTAGCAGTGAAAAAAACCCAAACTACTTTTCTGCAGTGTTCTGCTACCTGGAATGTTTATTATTGTATCCAGCTGTGAATGACAGACAGCCAGTCCTTACAAGGTTTGGGAGCTGATCCTTACTGGGCTCCTTTTGTGCAAAGGTGTTTACACCTCTACTCTGCGGGATCCTGAAGGTGCTTAAAGGTCTGGGACAGCCTTAATGTTTTTTCTTAGGTCTTAATAATTTCATGTGAAAGTTCAGCAATTCCATGGGCTCTAAGAAACAGCTCCAACAGCAAACATTCAGTACACTGTCCCAAGTGTGCCTGTAACACCAAAAGCAAGAAGACCTGAACTTTATAGAAATTCTGAACACAGCTGATCAGATGCCCTTCTCAAATTCTGATGCTCACAAAGATTTAAATGTGTCTGTGTTAGTTTAAACCTGCAAGACTTTTAAAAGTTATTGACACAACTTCTGCGAAAGATTCTCTTCTTTATCTGTGTCTTTGAAAGTTTATCAGTACTTTGCAGCTTGCAGAGGCAGATTTTGAAACCTTTCACTAAACATTCTGATGGAAGTCAAAAAAGAAGATGAGAATGACTGTCCAAGGAAGCAAAACAATTCCCACGGTTCTCAACAGGATGTGGACATGAACTAGAGGAATTCAGGAGGGACTTTTCTAGGAGGACTACACAAGAATGTGAACATGTAGAAGTGCTTATGGGCCTGTTTATTCAATTACAAAAATGGTAGGATTCAGCACAGCATCTTGATACAAAACTAAGACCAACTTTAATTAAGTCCTTCTGTGCCTTTTTGTGAGGGCATTTTCTGCAAAACATTTTGTATTGCTTTTAATGTTGTATAAATGAATCACATCTGAAAGAAGGACCAACTTCTAAAATCCAGAAATTAAAAGGCCTATAATTATCTGAGAGTGGATGTTCTATTATCTTCCTTAATGTTCCTGCCCTCTCCATTCTTCCCTGGGAAAGCAGACACAGGTTTTAAGCCAAATTCACTTCTACACTGCTGTGATTTGGACTTAATGCACAATAAAAACCATTTCCATCTCTCTCAAATGAATAATTTCTCCATGATTATAAATATTTTAGAAGTTTAGCAAGAGCATTCCAGAATTATGTATGGTTCTCTATGCAAACTACATAAAATATGAATGATAGCCAAATCTATTTTGTTAATACTTCAAGAGGTGAAGATGGCTTAGACTTACATAACAAGTCCTTAGATTGTTAGAGAAAAAAAAAAGAAAGCTATGTGCATTTTGTCTTTTCAAGTACAGAAAAGAAAGATGAAGTGATGTTACTAGAGAAGCAGAAAAGTATCAGAGCTTGGGAACAGCCTAAAAACATCCCAGGGCTCACTCTCAGTGCTATCCGTTTCTGACATTTCCTGAATTATCTATCTAAGTATTTGTGTAAGAGTTTCTTCTGAGATTCAGCATGTTCCAAGAAAAGAATCCTGGAAACAGACAGACTTTCAGCAAAATGACAGGAATTTTAAAGGTGCACAGTGATTGATATACTTGTGTAAAAAATGTAGTGCAGGACGTGGTGAAAAATAATGGTAGGTTGGATTTTTGTCTCTCATATCTGACTCCTGCTATGTGCTCATTGTCACAAGCCATTTCAGATTAATATGAAGTACATATAATCTCTATAAATCAAGAAGGGCTTTTGGTAAAGAGAAAATTACACGCAATCTCTTTTATGTATGACAAGGACACGTTGCTGTTATTCTCCTCCATATCAGACTTCCCTTCTTTTGATCCCCTGTTACTCCTTGTGTGTTTTGCTACATGGTGATGCCTCCTCTTTGCACAATGGCTACATCTTCTCGACTGAGTCACCAGAAATTCATGTGCAAGTAGGTCATGGGGAAGAGACTGGGTCCACCTGAAGCCATGGAATGAGGTAGCAATGGAAGAAACTCACATTAACCCCTGTGGCCAACACTGAGGAACATGAACCCCAGCTGTCCCCTGGAATCCACGTCTGAAATGTCCCTCACTTGCATCAGCTCTCACACTGCCTATGACGTGATTTTGAACAGCTTTCCACTAAAAAAGTGTGAGATATTTGGCAGCAGGAACTTAGAAGTACTCTGTAAAACAGACCCAGTTGCTGATTACTGCAAAAGGCTAATAACTTCATATCATAAGGCAATTTAGGTGTAAAATTGAAAACAGTGAAGTAATTTATAGAAAAAGGTGCATAACTCTTCTCCAGGAGTATAGGACTCCTCATTAGAAAAAACCTTTTGCATTCATTATTCACATTTTGCTAAGTGCCATTCATACTCACAAACAAAATGGTTGTGGTAGCCACAGCTGCAGATTTGACTGTCATATACCACATTCACTGCAAACCTTGTAAAAAGTATTACCTATCAGCCACTATGCACAGCAGTGGGAGACTGGGAACACTCAAGTAACATGTTGCTACGCAATGAGCCAAAGAACTTGCAGGAATAGTGGTAAGTCAGACTTAATCAGCCCTTCCAGTGACCAAGCCAGTGAAGAGATTTTGCAGTAGATTCTCTACTGTTTCTGGATTAAACATGGTGCTGGCAAATCTGAGCTGGCTTTTCATGAAAGTATCTAAATTGCTTCCAGAGGTAAAATGACTCTGGAAACCATATAGCCAGGAGGTACCTGAGCTCATAAACCATGTCAGTTCTGCAGCTGGCTCTATGCAGGGCCAACTCTGTCTCCATGATTAATTCAATAGCAGCACAAATATCCTGACCGTTTGTAATCAAGAGCTGCCTGTACACGAATCAAATGATATAAAGCATTTTATATCTACTCACTAAAATTACAGGAACCAATGGCACACCAGGGTATTTACTCTTGGATGTGCGACAAGCAAGGGCTGACTTAGCCAGTGGTCTGAGGTGGCCCATTAGCCCGAGGCACTGAAGATACACTCTTGATCCAGCCATTGCAGTACAGGTCCAAATCTGCCCAACTCCCACACACAGGCTGCCTGTCCTCTTGCCTTGGTCTGACATCTTCCGTCCCCAGAGCTATCAGAGCCTGGCAGCACAAGCTTTAGGCAGGATCCAACAATATATCTAAGGACATCACAAGACTTTTTTCTCACGTTAAGAGTCATTTATCTTTGCGCAGTGAAATATGTGTGCAATTACTAGGAAAGAGAATAAAATCCATTTCGGCTATTTGACATCACCATCGAGCCTCATAAAAGAAAGTGAAGATGTCAGTTAATTATATTTCCATGAAAAAGACAATAACAATAGTGTCTTCATATCTTCCAGGTGGCTCCACAGAAAGAAGCCAACTATTTTACTTACTATCAGCATTAGTGGTATCACAGGTGGCACAACACAGTGTATGCAGACACCTGTAAATATACCAGTCAATTAGAAAATGTAATTAAGGAAACAAAAGGAATTATACTCACCGGGCTTTACAAGGCTTGTCTTTGTCTCCTTCTTATATCGAGCCAGCTGTGTATTCCCTTCACTCATTGACCCTGCACTGAATTTCTTCCTCGAAAAGTCTCCATCGCTACCAGTGCAAAAACTGATTGGACTGTTTCCAGCATCAGAAGGAGTCTTAACTGGAGATACTGACTGGCTACTGGGACAGCCAGTGTCATCTGAAGAGAAAAGGGAAAACATCAACATTTCTAATTAATAAGTATATCAAGTTAGCAGAATAAAAGAAAGTGTTTGAATTACAATTCTTTACAGTAAGTGATATGCACAACCTTGGCTCTGAAACCTGGTGAGAAGCTATTTGTTTGATCCATTTGGTGAAGAAGTCTTGAATACCTTACGGCAGGCTAAAAGCGCAAGTACTTGTTTTGCTCAGTCTGGCAAAATATAAAATCAAGGGCTACATAATGAAAATTCCTATCTAAGATGAATTCCTTTAGCAAGGTTAAGGAATACTGTAGCATGAAAATACACAAGACACAAATGTTGTGCAGTGCACACTGGCTGCAGAGCAAGCATGGCCCACATGCTCTCCTTCAAGAAATGTTCCTGTATCTGAACAACAAGAGAACCTACAGCCCACATGCACACAGTCAGGAATTTCATTTAACTGGAATTAATACAGGCTCCTCAAAATTATCTTTTCTTTAAAAGCAACCATGATCATAGAACTCTTCCATTCCTGACAAGAGGCTGTGAGGTACCTGGTTCTGAAGACAGTGGAGTATACACAAACTGCTTTTGATTAAAGCTGAATCCCTCTGAGGGCACTCCAGGGCATCAACAGCCACCTTGGAAACAGACCCAGGTTCCTGACCTCCAGGGATACAAACACTCCAGCTCTTAACAGCTGAATGCAAAGTAAGAAGTCTAATTTTGAATGAAATCCAGATATCAAACCCCAACTTCATCTAATCACGTCCCATGTAATCTGGAGTAATTGCAATTCCTCTAAAAGTCATGGTGGTTTAATTGATACACAACAAAACCAAACAGGCTACTCTGACTCTTCTGGAGAAATCTAATTGTTCTTTCCCAGGACAAAATGAAAGCTGCCATCTAAATTATGCAATTGCACTCTTCTCCTGATGCATTACCTTCACCTAACATGAAACCCAAAGAAGTACCTGCAACTGAGCCAAATAATTTGCATGACCATTTTGTACTTACCTCTTCCACCCTGTTCGTAATGTAGGTCAAGTCTCATTTTGCACTGAGCTTTCCATAGGCATATTGATTTAAGAGTCAGTGTATGACTGCACATTTATGAGGCAGAAGGGACATCCCATATCTATCTAACACCTTTCTGCCCACCTCTCCTCTGCAGGAAAGAACAGCTTTTGCTTTTGTTAGCTATTGCTCCCTCAATACAGTAGAAAAACTTCATCCTTTCATGTGATCCAGTTTTCCTTCATGCCTGGCCAGTTCTACCGTCACTGATCTGTTCCAATGTTCTGCTTCTCATTTCTCCACGTCCTGCCTTCAGTCCTGGGCAAGGTACCCCCAGGTGCTGGCTGTCCGGAGCAAGCTGTATGCATTATGCTGCAGGAGCAGCCAGCAGCCTGAGGTGCTGCATCCCTGGCCTCTGCCAAGTGCCAGGCACGATGCCAAGCCAAGGGGCAACCCAGCTACAGCCAGAAACACATCCCAGGGCACAAAGGCCAGTAACAGTGCAAAGCACCTAATCCAGCTTAATCATATTTAATTCTTTCAAATCACCCCAATTAAGACAAAAAGCATCTTTTTTTGCCATCTTGCTGCTGCCTTCTGCAACTCAGAACTAGTCTGTGCCAGCCGGTAAGCCTACGGAACAAGGGACAAAAAAGTCTGCTGCTGAGACAGTCCCTCGCATCAGAGATTCTTCACCAAACTAGGGTGACAAAAAACATCCCCCAAGCTGCCTTGCTTTGCTATGTTAATATACCCCAGTTCCGCTTTCCTGGTTGGCTGTTGACCTCTCCGCCCCTTTGTTACCTTATATGTCCCTGCCCTAGAAGGTTCTCCACTCCATGTTCCCCCCATTGACCCTTGCCCCATCACCACTCCCCCAGAATTTCCCCATTGGTTCCCATTCCCTGGTCCCACCTGTGTACTGCCCCATGCCCTCACATCATTGGTCCCTGATGCTTGATCTACTCCTGTACTTAAACCTCGACCCTCCACTGTTCTCTGTCTTCGTCCTTGGACCCCTTCACAGCGTGGCTGCAATAAACCTCTGTCCATGGAACCCCATACGGGGACCCTTCCTGTCTGTTTGCTGTTGACCCATTTTCTGGAGCTATCCGTGCGTGTGTGTGTGCACGTGTGTGTGTGAGTGTGTGCTGGTCCTGCCGAGCGGCTTCGCCTTGGAGATGCTTTTGGAAGATCGCAGCACCTCGCGCTCCGGCACAGCAACACCGCAGCGCCCGGCTAGCGACACTAGTCCCTAGCAAAATCACAGAAAAGAGAAAACTGCTGATTAGCTTTCTAGCCTGTCCCCACGCTCATCCTGACTAAAGCAGGACTGCTGCCCACATGACTTCAGTTTACTTTTTATCCTTTCCATTCCCATCAACATCACAATATAACTCAACACAGAGAAGAGAGAAGGTGGCCATTTCCTCCCAGCATCTGTTTCCCTTTCTCCAACATTCGGAGTCTCTTCTGCAGGGTGAGAGAAAGTTATCTGCAGGACAGTGTATCAGCTCCACTGAGTGAGCTTCTGAACTGCATGTAAGTAGCTCCTTTAGCCATGTCTAAAGCATCCTCTCTTTAGAAGCACAGAAAACATTTATAATCAAATATATTCAGAAATAAGTGACAGCTTGTGCAGTTTGTTTTTAACTACAACTTTTCCACTTAGATGTTTCTGTATGTGGCATTAGTTTCCAAACTTTATGTTAGAACAAAACTAACAAAAAATCCCCAAACAAATAAAAACCCCCTCAAAACAAGAACCAAAAACCCAAGCAAACCCCTCTCCCAAAACCTGTCCCCCAAACCCACAAGAAACTATTTACCTCATCTCCCTACCATTAAAGTTACTGCAATACCTGCACAGGTTCTGCAGACCTCACAGATCTGTTTTATATGGGAGACTTTAAGTAGAAGTAGCTCCCAAAGCTATAGAGATGCAACCTGGAAGAACCACAGGAGCGGATAAAACTTTAAACAATGAAAGAATTAAACTACAGTGTTAAAAATTGGGGCATTAAAACCCCCAAATGTGTAAAACTAACTGCAATTAGGAAATAAGGTAGCTAAAGAATGCATACTAAAATAGCATAAAAAGTATTTTATTTACCAGCCCCCCATCATTGCCTGTGATATCACGCTGGTGACACTGTACCATCAGATTATGTCATACCTACATATCCTTATTTTACTGTTAAGAACTTCAGCTTTCATTCCAAGAGGACTTTTTTTAAAAGAACAAATGAGCCTGGCACAAAGAATAGCTCTTCTCTACTCATACCCCTTGTACCCATTAGATACACCAATAACCAGGTGAGCACTCCCACTCCAGCTGCAGTAAATGAATGATTTTATTGTACTTCCTCTCCTCTGATCATTTGTTATTTCTTATGTAATGTACAACTTCTAATCCTTCTACTCATATTATCCAAAAACATGAACAAAATTATAAATTTTCCAGAACTAGGGCAAACTGTAAAGAAAGATTTTTCTGTGTCATCCTTTTGAATAATCAAAAGGTTTGCTACCACAGAATGGAAGAGCTGCCTATGAAATGCTGGTAGTCACCACCAAAGCAAGCAAAATTCTGCTGTACATTGGGGGGATCCACCTGATCCACAGCTCACCCTCCTGGCACAAGGAAAAGTTCTGGTGAAGAGTGAGGTGCTCTCCAGCTGCTTAGTGCCATCAAAATTGCCTGCACCTACCTTCATCTTTCCTGCTATTGAAACCTTGACAGGCTACTTATTTGTATTTAACACTGTAGGTGAACTCTCCAGAAGAGAGCAGCTGACTTCCCTGTGGACCCTGACATGGAGCTGATTCCCCCTCCATCTCCAGATAGCCTGACCACCCTCCCTGCTCGCTGCTGCAGTGACTCCCCTGCTCCTCACCTGCAAGCAGAACGATGTGACTGCAGCACAGTGCATTCATATTTCCCGCAGACCTGTGGCTCCTCCTAAACCCTGCTGGCAGCTCTGAGGGAAGGAAGTGAAGACCTCCCCCTGCCCAGAAATGGCCAAGATAAGGAATCTCTCTCAAAAAAGTGGGTAACAGGAGCAGATGAGCCCACAATGGGATTCACTGTCTGCTGAAGATATGATGTGCATCAGCAAGGTCAGTTAAGGATTCAACCCTGTAACTCGACAGGAGTTTTGCCCCTGTAAGGACTTCAGACCCAGACTTCTCAGGAATGCAGGTAGACCCGATTTACCTTCTCAGGCACATCAGCATCAGGAAGACAAAAAAGAGGAAGCTGACAAATAGTGCTGTGGAAGCCTGTACTTCTGATCTTGCCTGAATTTACTTGCACAAGAGGGAAAATCACATGAATTTGTAACACACAACTTCCATTGCTTTCTTTCATAGTGTCTTTTTTTCACAGGGGCCTCCTAGGAGCATTCTGGGAATAGGCTTTTCCTTTGAACATCAGCTGGATTTCATCATTTGAAATTCTATGTCCAAGGCCTCTCCCAGATCAGACATGCCTGCCAAGTTTCAAAACCAAGCATGGGATAGTGTCTCCTCAAACAAACCATCAGGAAAGTTGCTCAGAGCATTCTGACATTTGCATGCCCTAACTAACTTTTAAATCGTGAAGTCAAAATATAAACAACAGTGTTAAAGATAATAATACTCTTAACAATTGAGAAAAATACTTGTTCTTGTAGACTTTTAGGCTGTTGTTGAGATGTGATGATTTTCTCAGCACAGAGACTTAAGAAGGTTCATTAGAATATGCCCTTAGAACCTTCTTTAAAAAAATACTGTCTTTTCCTAAAGGCTTCAAGAAATATTGAATATACAACCTCCTTATATAACACATCTAAATAATTAATAATGCTCTTGCTGAGGAAGCACTGACTTCTTTTTACTTTCACTCCTAGCTGCCAGATCGAGTTAGGCACTCCTGTGACACTGAACTGTCCAGTTTCTGCCTGATCCCTATTTCACCGTCCAACATTCGTCTCCTCCTAAGGTTCCCTTGACCAGTGTTCAGGCTGTACATACTCTGAATTTCCACCAAAAATGTGGATTCCACACTTAAATGTGTGGCTGTAACAAAATTTTAAATGTTCAGTGTACCAAGACAAAAACAATTTCCTGGCTTTTAGCTGATGGTTACGTTTCCATCCATCCCAGGATCTGTTGGTGTGGGAAGCCACAGCTCTGCCAGGATAGTGCACTGCAAGCTGGCTGTTGGCAGTGAGGGTACCACAAAAGGTATTTCAAAATTTTTCAGGGTAATCTCCCAGTCTGCTTGTCTGCCTCACCTTTTTTGACCCCCAGTTTTTGAACTGTTTTGGTTTTCTTTTCACGACTAGCCTTGTAGCACAGGGGTGTTCATGCAATTATGAAAGTTGCTGACAGACCCCAAAGGGAATACAACACCTACCTTCCACCTGTAAGGCTCCTTCTGTATTAAACTGGGAGAAAGAGGCCCCTCTGGAGGGTGAGTCAGAAGGACAGCCCCATTCAGGCTAAGTCATCCCAGTACTCTGAGTCACTGCCTGGAGATCTCAGCTCTCTCCATGGACTGACACAACCACTGCTCGGACCTGGGCAGCTGAACCAGTGAGCTGTAAGGGCTCAGTGCCCAGGCAGAAAAAAATGCTCATGGGAGATTCACAGTGTCACTCTGGAACAACTGGAAAACACAGTAAAAGCAGCAGATGCAACATAATAGTATAAAATTAGTAGTACACATAGAAAGGCAGAGGTAGGAACATATTCACATCCACACCACGAGGGTCTCAACCTTCATAAATCCCACCTCATGCCTCTGGAGGCACCCTCTCCTTCCCAGCATCCACTGAGGGAGCACAGCCTAAGGTAAGAAGTGTGAACATTCTCCTCAGCTCCTGATTGTACTAAAACTTTTCATTTTTACTGTGGCCATTCCAGCAGGTGATTGTAGGTACCCTGTAAGTTTAATAATTTGCTAGTAACAATCTGTTGCTTACAAAATGACACAGACTGTGGAAAAAAATATATATTAACTTCACTAAAAGTAGGCTCCAAAAAATGCTACTAGTTTTGGTCCTTCTGATCAATTTAAAACTAATTTCTTAACTATTTTTAAGACCTGTTCGGCTAGGTACTTAAAAAAATTTCTCAGAATATCATGTTCTTGTGAGGCAAGTCTCTTACCAAAAGTCAAACACAGCAAAGCAGAGCCAAACAACACGGAAAACTACAGCAGGGTCAGGAAAAGAGAGGAGGCCTACTTATGCAAAATCCTGCTATGCAAATAATTTCCACATTTAATCTTGGTGTCTCTGCAGGCAGAACTTGAATTAACTATGCTCCATTTTGCTTGTGAACAAAGGCTGGCTAGCAGCTCCACCACTCCCTGAGGTCACCTACAGAGGCTGGGCAAACTCCTGTCCTTGAAGGGTTTCTAGACTCTCACAGACAAATACATGGCTGCTGGGATGTGCTGGGAACAGTCCAGCTTCAAAAGGGAGGCTGGATGAAATGATCTCCACAGGTCCCTACAACCTACATGCTTTTCCTTTTGCTAGATGTTCCACAGCTGGAAAACACCCTGCTATTCACAGTCCATGTTTCAAGCTGGAGCTTTTGACCGTAATGTTCTAGTTATAAAATCGAACCCAGTAAAATCGAGACTAAACATCTCTGGGTGGGTGCTGAGGATCATTAATGTACAGGCAACTTTTACACCTGTTGCTCGCCAGCCCCTTTGACCTTGCTTCTGTCACACCCACAGGCTGACCACCAATGGCCACTGCCGAAAATTTAGTATGGGAGCTGCTCACTGACTTTGACACGAGGCCCTCTCTGCTCAGTCACAGCATGGCAGGAATGCTGACAGGCTAAGATTATATAGAAGAGGGCAGAGGAAGGTGAAAAAAGATGGACTGACCTGCTCCGAAGCTTGGGCATTTTTTGCAATGCAGGATTTCACATAAACATGTCTTTAAAGGTATCTGCTCTTGATGTCTCACTGTGCAATTGCTAAGTCATAATGAAGCAGCTAATTTTAATTGATTTTGGCAGCAAATCTACTAATGTTCCTTCTACTTGAACATTTCACTAACAAACAGGACAGACACGAGCTCTGTCAAAACATCTGAAAAAAAAGAGGATTATGCAATTGTGGCTTACTGGCTTTGTCATTACATTTATAGCCCCACTAATGGTCTATTACAGAAGAGAAGCATAAGGGCTTACTAGTAAAAATATCAATAAAAATAGTACTGTTACTAGGAGAGCACTGTGGTCAGGAATAGCACATCTCCCTGAGTGTCATTATCACAGAAAACATCTGGACAAGGCGTTTAAGATGATAAAGGACTGAAAAAGCTATTTGAAAATTTTATAGAAAAGTTTTAACTAAAGGTAAGGACAGGAAAGAGTCTAAAAAAGAGACAAAGAAAAGTCTTTCCTGTTTGGTATGGGTTTAAGCACTTTAGTAGACCTCATTAATCTTTACTGAGGACAACATGTGGAAGTGGAACCGCTGCTTCTACCTCTGGTGGGAAAGCATTGAATCCAGTATAAGAAATAGTATCCATTTAATATTAACATTAAGTGAAATATGTGTTTATATATAGATGGGTTTCTGTGTGGTTTTATGTGCTTTATTCCATTATGCAGCAAAGAAAGAAATCAGAAATATTCTTTCCAGTTTTGAAGGTACCATTTTTGGAAATAAAAATCTTCAATAGACCACAAAGAAATTTGTATCTATTCCTCAAATGGTGCAACACATTACACTCGTTTGGTCTCATACAGGTCTGCTTCCATGGCTAACAGCAAATAGCTGTAACCCTCACAGCTTCACCATCACCTCATAAGGTTGCACTGCTCACCTGCTCATGGAAGGAAATTACATATATTCTATCCACTGTTGTTTTATGCACATTTTTCTTCTCTATTTTCTTTTAATTATCCTCAAGCCCAGAGTGGCACTTAGCAGCACGACAGAATCTACTCACATACACATCAAAACACTGTTCCAAAATTTCATGGATATATACTAATCCTATAAAGGTAGGCCTAAAATATGTAATGTTGAATTTCTCTTAAAACATCAAGATTCTCTTTTAACACAAATCCAAGACTTCTGATTAAAGTTTCATTCCTGCTACAAGTTGTGATTTTCTTCAGAGTGCATGACAATATTCAACTCAATAGAAAGTTGCATGAAAAGCACTGTAAAAAAAAAGTATTGGATTATGCATTTTTGGTGAAGAAAATACATGATGTTATTTAGAATTCAGCCCATAGTACACAACAGGCTACAACTAAAAGGGCAGTAGAAAGGCTGAGGTGTAGCAGAAAGGGTGACTGTTCTCAGGACACCATGCAAAATGTTCCAGAGAGAACGGGAACTGTCCTACTGACCCCAGGAGGCTCTGGGTCAGGTTTTAAAGGTTCACAGTACTGACAGATACATAAAAAGGTGATAAAAAAACATCCAGACGGTCAAATATTTTGGCTTCCAGATGTTGTTGTGTGGCAAGAGGAACAAAAGGATTGTTACTTAGTCAGGGGGAATAAATACTGAAGTTGAAAGGGAAGCAGGGAAAGGCCAAAAACTGGGGAACAAGCAGACTTTGCTCTTTAGTACCTAGGCACTTTTCTCATTTGCATGTTTGGAACAGATCTCTGTGCCACAGAAACGGAACTGGTGGCTCACAATATGAAGCAATAATAAATTATTGCATGTAAGCTGTCCAGCAGGAAATTCTCTAGGAAAGCAGCAGTGAGAAAAGGAAGCATGTCACCAGTGTCACCCTCATGCAAAAAGGCCATATATGTGTTTTTGAAAACAGATTTTGTTTCAATGTTTTTGTAAATTAATATCACAGTCATCACTGAACTGCCTTACAAAATGCTGCAAACAAAAGTGCTAGAAAAGACCTACAGAAGTCTGAGAAAAAGGCAATACAATTGTGGAAAAGCATAGCATAAAGGACGGCAGGAAAAAGAATCTGAGTTTCAGTATCACATACTTGAGAATTTTTAAGCATGTTTCTTTGAATCAGTAACTCAGAGTAAAAATCAAACACAAGAACCAGTAAGGAACTATTTAAACAAAATATTTTTTCTTATAACAAGAAACAAGAAGAATGAGAGAACTCACTGTTGCCATAGTAATACATACATATATACAAACAAATTATAGGAGCAATTACTTTCAGTAATTTAAACTGTCTGGCCTCAATCTGTTGACTTGTTAAAATATGAAAAATTTAGCTTACTGTATCTATTTCTATCCAGGAACATGTAACAAAACTTACTTAGTGTAGCCTCCAAGGCTAGCTGGTTTATAAGGCAACCTGCTTCAATGCCCTAACAGAGAAATTATTTACTGGAGTGCAAGAAGGTACAGCTTTTTTCTTTGGTAACAGTTGTACAACCTCTTCTTCTTGTCTGTGGCAAGCAAAATGGGTTGTGCATTCACACGGGCCTAATAAGCCTGCCTAAAGCCTACATGCTTTTTTTGACACACACTGTGAACTCAGTCCCAGCATCCATCAATAGCTGGGCCAACTGGCAAATACTCTCTGAGTGTGCACAGGAGCAAGTGACCAAGGAATGGCAACACTGAGGTTCCTGCTGGAGCACCCACAGCCCAGGCTTACAGTGCAGCCACTGTATATGAGCACATTTATTGTGCCACACATGCAAACAACTAGATTTAAATAAAACCTTTACCTCAGAAAAGAACAAGTTATGAAATAAGGATTGAACTTGAATAAGCATTGAACCAGATCTCGAAATTTTAAAGAAAAAGCAAAAACGAAGCTTCAACTCCTATTTTTGAAGACTGCGTTGGAGTGAGTCACAATCATTCATGAACAGAGATGCTACTGATTTTCAGTAGCTCATAGGACTATTCAGTCTAATTAAAAAAGCGATTTACAGGTAAGCCCTAGAAAAGAGGAACTGTTTGCTATGGGTATAAACCAAGTCCTCTGGCTCAAAAATTCTTTTGCTGAACCAATTATTAAATATACCAGTGCTTCCTGCAAAGCTGCATCTTGGTTACCAAAGCTTCCCTGCATTTCCTGCTGAAATTCTTGCAGCTGGCATCCTAGAAAAGGCTGAAAGAGAGCTTGGGCATTGTTGTAAAGGTACCATGTAAAAAGTCATCTTCGTACAGCAAAATTTAGAAGCTGAGCTATTCAGAAATCGAACGTAGACAAGAAAGTATATCCCAGACTAAATTCCTTTTGAAAAGAAAAAATGGCAGACAATGAGGAAAGCAAGTCAGTGACTGTTGTCATACCTGCATCAAGTGAAAAATCCATCAAACCTAGCAACGACTGAACCAGTTTAAAAGAAAAGCTAGATACACTTACAGATCTTAGCACAGGCTGACTTCAAACCAAGGACGTGTGCACCAAAACCAAGGATGGTGCCCCGCCCAAAGTATCACATTTCTTACAGGGCAAACACTGTAACTGGAATGACCAAGGGCCCAGCAGCTGCTCTACCATGGATCCATCAGCAGGTGCTTGTTTGAGATGCTGTGGATCGCGTTCTCCACCCAACTGACAGGGTAAGTGCATGCAGCCACTTGGAAGCCAAGTACAACTTAGGAGAAAACCATGCATGGCACAGGTGCTCAGTAGCAGCTGAGCCAGACAAAGCTGCTGGAGAGTGCTTTTTCATCATTTGACATCGTATGAATTCTGTGGCCGACATCCAAGGCGGAGGAGAGAAGTGCTCCCATATCAGATGACAACCAGGACCCCAGATGCTCTAAGGTTTTAAGGAAGGGTTGTGCATG
This sequence comes from Dicrurus megarhynchus, assembly GCA_013399195.1. Taxonomy (NCBI): domain Eukaryota; kingdom Metazoa; phylum Chordata; class Aves; order Passeriformes; family Dicruridae; genus Dicrurus; species Dicrurus megarhynchus. The sequence continues at coordinate 1,618,410 of VXAD01012658.1, read as the reverse complement.
GTGAATGCAGGTACAAAGGCTCAGCTTGCCTACACGGCATCCAGACAGCATCCATGTTCACTTGGCAGAAACAAAGAATATTAAAAACACATTTTGTCAGGAATATCACAGATATGACTAACACTGTCACTGTGTTTCCTACGGACTTACAAAGCAAATCTGACATAAAGTCAACTGCAAATAATTGACCAGGATGATCAAGTGAGGCCCTGATTACTCAAACAAGACAAAGAGGGAGCTGATCATGCAAATTTAAAACCTATCACAGCCAGAACTAACAACTTCTTCAAAAGAATCTAAGCATCACAAAAACTGTCTCTTTTCTGTTGCCAAGAGATACTTTTTGCTGTTACCACCATGCTTGCAGCACTGCCATGGTTCCCAAAACCATGGTTCCCAAAACTAATAATACCTACAAGATCTACCCTCATTGAGAGAGTAGGAACTCCAAGCCTTCACTTATGCACTGAGATCAGTGTAAGCACACAGGAAAAATGGACAACATCAAAAGCTCTAGGGAATCAAGAAAAATATACATATTTAACGAATGAGGGGGAAAAAAATTCTATTGGGGTAAAAAGAAATTTACAGATCATAACTACTTGGTGTCAATAATAATGGAAGAAAGGTAGAGAACAAATTGGCAAGAGAAGTGTAAAGAGGAAAGGAATTATTCCAGGGATCAATTCATACTATCTGCTGCTTATCAAAAACATTTTCTGGTTTAAGGCTCAAAAGAAATTACAAAAAAGACATTTATCCAAACACTCACAAACTTTTTCATACTGCTACATTATTGTTCCCATCTGCTCTTGTCTTCCAAATGTACTACTTGCTGATTTTAAATACCCTTTTTGCACATGCTACTTCTCAATTAAGCAGCACCAGGAGAGGCAGGTTAGAGGCTGTGGTCCCTCTACTCACCGCTACACACATCTGTTCACCATCCCCTCCCCAGAAACAGGAACTAGCAGCCACCTGCTGCCCCTGGGGAATCTCACTCTAAATTGGACAAACTGTGTTAAAGAAGGATCATAAGTGGAAGACAGGGAAGAGATGTCAGAGAATGAGGAAACCAAGTCAGTGACTGTTGTCATACCTGCATCACAGTAAAAAATCCATCAAACCTAGCAACAACTGAACCAGGTTCTGGGATGCAGGACAGTGCCTTAGCTGATCCATGGGTGTGTAAGGTCTGAAGACTCAGAGCAGCAAACCACATAGTGTGTACCTGTATGGGTGCTGCAGGCAGCTTTAGAAACACAAAACTCTCACATGGGGGGGAAGAAAAATCAAACTAAATCAATGCAGCATTCATGAAATAATGAAAGATGAATAAAAATAAATAAAAGAGATAAGCAGTTGTGCTTAAGATGCAGGTTAAGAGACCAGCATTGCATGCTGGAATACCTCTGTGAAAGATGCCTTAAAACTGTCAAGCCATGAGATCAGACACACCCAGAATAAATACAACGTGCTTCTGGGACTCAAGACAGCCTATGCAGTGCAGTGGGACAGCAAGGGCATATGACAGTGGCAGCTACATGTTTAGTGGATCTGAAGAACAGGGTACAAACCCAAAAGATGAAAAAAATGTCAGTGATCAAGATGAAAGGCTTGTCAACACAGAAGGAAAAAAAAACAGGATGAAAAGCAGTCATTTGGGAGAGATCACGAAAACAATGTATTTCTAGAAAGCTTCAAAAGATTTTATTTCTTTGGAACAGGCAAACTCAAGCAGGTAAGGTGGAGGGATTTAAAAGGCATGGGAAAAAGACTCCAGCATTCTTACAATCCTGTGATGTTCGTTTAACGCTCTGCATTGTTCATTAAACAATAACCAAATAGATCATTCCACTGAGCCTGAATTGCAAAATCTGGCAAAGCTAGACTCAAACATGGATATTGTGCTTCTCATCTAGGAAAACTTGTACACTGTGTTCAATACCATGTTTTTCACGAAAGGAGCTAAAAAAGTAATAATAATAATCTGACTCACTGTAGTGAAGACCAAGATAAATATGAGCGTTTCTGTCTATTCCCAAGAATACCTCTGGTAATTCAAAATACTTTATAAACTAAAAAAAAGGAAGCTTAGGAAGTTGCTGTGATACTATTGCAAAAAAACTTGTTATAATTCAGATTTTTAGATAGAGAATCACAGAATCATAGAAACATTTAGGCTGTAAAGACATCTAAGGTCATTGAGTCCAACCATTAACCTAGCAGTTCCAACTCCACCACTGAAAATGTTATGCTTTCCAAAAAACTGACTATTGAAAACAAATTTCTCCACACCAAAAATACCTGTTAAATTACCACAAGCATATAGAGTTCAAGGTGTTCATGATGTGACCCTCAGTTTCATTATGCATGTGCATTAATGTCGTTTACAGTGAAGAGTTTCACTGAATTAAAAAATTACTCATCACTAGTAGGCATCTGAGTCTTTCACTGCTAGTTGAGGCATTTAAATTGTGCTAAACTCTACATAGGGCAAATATTTAGCATAAAAAAAAAATCTGTTTTCAAGTTGTCCCTCATGTAATATTTTGAAGAGCAAAATAACATTTTTTGGTCTAGAGTTGGAGAATAGTAATTTACTTCTGATCAATCACCCATCCATTGCCCTCTCTGTAGAGAAGCCATCATGCCCAACTCATGTCTGGCGACACACTCATCAGGAGAAGCCTGAATTCTGAAATAAACAAAACTTTTTTCAATATGACAGTGAAAACTTCACCTACGTATTCTGTTCCCAATTCATCGAGATCATTGTCACAAAACCAAAAGGATTTGCAGTCTGATACCCCTAATAGCAACTCCCCTGTTTTAACGATTTTTGATTTAAGGGCTTTTCAAAATGCTTCAATACCACTCTGCAGTTGTTAAGGCAAATCCTGCTCTTTAAAGCAACGCTTCTGCCGCAATAAAACCGCCAACTTTTTTAGCAGCGGATAGCAGAACTCGAAATGGAAACATCTGGTGTCGCTTACGGACACATATTAAAAGAACAGATACTAGATTTCCCTGGAAAAATCAATGGTTGCCCTTCTTCATCGGCAAAACGGATTGCTCCTGCGGGCTCGATGGGAGCCCGACACACAGATGCTGCGGCTGGGATGACAGCGAAGCCTCGGGGGTGGCCGTGTGGGGCACACCGCGTTCCCCAGGGACACCGAGACTCGGGGGGGTCTCTCTGCGGTACCTGAGCAGAAGCTGTTGCTGCTGATAGTCCTGCCGGAGCCCGCGGAGGAACTGGGCGGGTTGAATTCCCGGCTTTCCTCTTCCGAAAAGGGCGATTCGGAAGCGGGAGATCCCTTCTGCTGCGGCCGAAGGACCAGGCGGGGGATGCGGCTGCGGGACACCTCCTTTTCCAGCTGCGTCCTCTGCTCCTGCTCGGGAAGGGACACCCCGTCAGGAACCTCTCGGATGTGCCCTCCTCCTTCCATCATCGAGGCAGGGGCAGGCAAATCCCGGCCCCTCCGCCCCCCCCAGGGCGGGGGCAGGACGCGATTTCCCTGCCCCTGCTTCTCCTCGCTCCCCGCCGCGCCGTCCATCCCCGGCTCCTCACCTTGCCGCTCTCCCGCAGAGGCCCCATCGCTCCTCAGTCGCGGCGCGGCCGGGAACAGGCACCTGGCATGGGCGAGAGGGATGCGCTGAGCGGCTCTGCGCTGCCGCTGCCGCTGTCGCTG